>AWUE01017602.1:0-15173 GCA_001974825.2 Corchorus olitorius | reverse complement strand
AGAATCCAAGTTAAAATAGGATCCTGAGTTTTTGCTGAATTCGTGCAGTGACTTCGACGGTATTTTTGGGCTTGAAGATGGCAGAACTGGGTCTTGGACTTCAAAGGAAAGTTGTAGATCTCGGAGTCAGCTTTCCAACGAGTACTCATGGGCTTCAAACGGAGGTCTGAGCAGAAAGTTATGAATTTTCTACCAAAACTGCTCCTGAATCCTAATCCTGTTAGGACTAGAATCGGGGATCTACGGGATTTGGATATTTCCTTGGATTTAGGAGTCATTAATTGGGATTTTAATTCCAATTAATATTTTATATGGGCTGAGTATTTTCCCACATAAATTATCCATAAATACCAAATCTTGAGAACTTATCCATGGCTTGTCTTCAATTAAAGCTCCAATCTTCAATCCTTGCTTCTTGAATTAATTCTTCAAAATCTTCAAATCTCCAATTTAGTCTTCAATAAGTCTTCAAACACGAACTTCGAATCTCCAAATCTATGCTCAAAATTGCTTTGCTAAAATCTGTGTAAAAAGTCATCAAAATAGCTCCAAAAGAGGTGAAAAATAACAATTTCTCAATTTCACATCACTTAAGAACTTAAAACACAATTATCATCAAAATAGCATATAATTAAGCATAAATAGATCCAAAAACATAGTAAAATAGGCATAAAAATAGGGTTGTTTTTGGCTCAATCACATCCCTATAAACATTTTATAACCTCCTCATAAAATTTTGTTAACCTCCTACGGATTTTTGATAAGAACACTATTAAAGTTTGATAACCCCCAATGAAATTTTGATAATTAACTACACCATAAAATTACAATAACTTGCCTATGAAATTTTGTTAATCTCCCTATAAAATTTTGAGAACCACTCTATCAAATTTTGTTAATCTCATTATGAAATTTTAGTTACCACAAAATTAAAATTTGATAACCACTCCCTCTGAAATACCATATTATAAAATTTTGATAATCACACTATGAAATTTTGATAATCTCCCTCTGAAATTTCGATAACCTCCCCATGAAATTGTGATTATTACACTATGAAATTTTGGTAACGACACTTGAAATTTTGATAAGCTTACTCTATCTCACTATGCAATTTTTATAAGCACACTATGAAATTTTGATAATCTTCCTATGAAATTTTGATAACCTCCATATAAAATTTCGATAATCGCCCTATGAAATTTTGTTAACCTTCCTATGAAATTTTGATAACCAGAGTATGAAATTTTAGTAATCTCCCTGTGAAATTCCGATAACCTTCCCTTGAATTTCGATAACCTCCTTATGAAATTTTGATAACATCCTTATGAAAATTTGATAACATCCCATGAACTTGTGATAACTACACTATAAAATTTTAATATCCTACCTATTAAAGTTTGGTAACCTCACTATAAAATTTTGATAACCACACAATAAAATTTTGAGAACTACACTATAAAATTTTAGTAACCACACAATGAATTTTGATAACCTCCAAAATTAAAAGCATATGATCAACAATCCTTTTCTTTTGGTTAAACCTCAACAAAAAAAAATGATTGATTCGATTAATAAAAAAGCGAAACCCCCTAAAATAACTTTTTTAAATATATGTCAAGAATTCTTGCAATCTAAACATAAATAATTGATATTAAAAATATAAAAAATAACTTTTAACATATATTAAGATTTAAGCCCAACTTAAAAATAAAGCTCAATATTAATTAATGGTGTTTTTGAAATATATTTAAAAAATAAGGGCATAATCGAAAAACATAAAGTTTCACACTATTCGTACTTTTATATATAGTATAGATAGATAGATAGATATAGATATATTTCTAAATTGATAAGTAAACGAAACATTGAAAAGACCTAATTTGTTCTATATTTTCTATGCGGTTTTGTCTTATTTTTCTAGTCGTATGTGTTGTTTTACCCCTAAATTTCTCATATTTGCTATTTTAGACCCATTTGGAGCTATGTTTTAGGAAGATGAAGATTTAGACCCATTTGGATCAATTTGGAGAAACTATTGGTTTTGTCTCATTTCGGCTCAGTAGACCCGTTTAAGTCCATAAAGCCAAATTGCCAAGCCAAATGTCTTGAATACTAAATCTGATATTCTTAGACCCAATTCGTTAACATAGAAGCCCAAAGAAGGAGTCCAAGTCCAATCAGTAATTATGATGCAGTAATGATTCAGCCCTGATGCAGCATTGTTAAATCTTTTTCAAAGGAGGACTTCACAGGAGCAGTTTTGCAAGAAAATTCATAACTTTTGATCCATAGCTCAGAAAAATGCAAATGAGATACCGTTGGAAAGAGAATTCCAATATCTACAACTTTTATGTTTACCTCGAGACCTAATTCTTCCGTTTAGTTCAAAGATTTTGCCCTTTAAGTTTCTTGACAGAATTGATCTTCTCCTAAACCGACTTGGAGAATCTTTTGGACGAAAATTCAAATACTAAAGATGATGTGGAGCATTCCTATTGGTCATGTTAGATCCTAATTAATGAGGATAATCTAAATTTTCATTATTTTAATAATGGAATAATTAAAATATTTTTTAATAATGGCAATTTAGAAATATATTTGAAAAAAAAGGGTACAACCGGAAAACATAAAGTTTCCCCTTATTCGTACTTATATATATATATATTCATATATTATTCATCCACCTTTACTTTACTTTCCAGCTTCGCTTAAAATTTTCCTTCTTCTTTTTCTTTGTTTAATTGTTTCAAAGAATCAATATATGTTGTGTAAGATGAAAAAACTTAATTTGTTCATTATTAGGTTGATTAATTAACTATTTGTGTTATGCAAAATGTGGACATTCATACCACATTAAAACATTCTAGTCTTGAAGACTAATGCATAGTCAAATACTTTTGACAACTTTCTTTCTCCAAAGAGGTCTTCAACTTTGATTTGGACTCTTAAGAAGCAAAGATCAAATTTGATATGTTTTTGTCAAAGGTTGCGTTTGGTTCGTGGATTGTAGTGGGAAAGTGTGGTAAGTTAGGTAGGGGGAATAACTTTCCCATGTTTGGTTGGAGGAATCTAATTTTAGGTGGAAATGGCATTCCCACCTAAAAGGGTGGGAAAGTTAACTTTCCCAGGAAAGTGTTACTATTTTTACCTTGATTTTTCTCTTATACCCTCAAATTTTTTTTATTTTTATTTTCTTCACAAAAAAAGTTTAATGGCTTATCACCCATTTAACCTTACTAAATTTTTGTAATGTAAGCTTGGGGCAAGGTTGTACTATGCACACTTAGGAATGTCAGATTCCGATGTAACCAAACATTATATTCTAATTTCCACAAAAACAAGAAATGTACACTTTCCCACTCCCAGGAAAGAGCTGGGAATGACATTCCTACATGATATCTAAGATACCACGAACCGAACGCAATCTAGAGGTATTCAACTTTGATATGGACTCTTAGAAGAAATGATGAAATTTGATACATCCCACATGGAAATGTATAATATGAGGAAGTAGATTTGGCTATATATATCGGGTGCCCCTCCTTAGCAAAATGGATTCCGATTCCCATATATAAAAACAAGCTACTTACTAGTAGAAACTTATTTTACTACTCTTGTATTATTTCCTTGAAATGGTGAAATATTATTTAGTAGTATCTGAGGACGTAGGCATAATTTTAGCCGAACCTTATTAAATTTAGTGTTCCTTCTTATTATTTTGGTGGAGACACTCTAGTCTCCATTATTTTCACAACAATTTGGAGATTGTTGATCTTTTGTGTTTCTAATAATTATTATCAGGGGTGGATCCTTGCTTTGCAATAAGGCGGCCATGGGTCCCCAAAAATTAAGAAAACCCCTCAATTTTTTTTTGGCCGAAAGAAAACCCCCTCGGTTATATATATACTTACATGCAATTATATTTCAATAGTTTCTTTTTAAAGATAAATTTTATTAATAATAGAGGAGTGATTATGAATCATTACATAATTAACATAAGAACATGAGCAAACAAGAAATAACTCTACCCACGAAATGAAAATAAATAAAAATACACCAAATATACTTCAATAGTTTTAAATTAGCCCCAAAAAATTTCATTTTACATAGAATGATTTATATTGGCTCCCCAAATGAGCATGTCCCCTGATTATTATCTTGTTTCGTTGAGGTTCTCCAATTTCCCGATCTAAAATCTATGTATTTTTTGCCCCCTCCCGTTATATTTAATATATATTTATTTTATTATTATTGTTATAATTTGTAAAATATTTTGCATTATCATAAAGAAAATTTTCTATACAAAGTCCTATTATAATTAACTTTCACTGCTTATTTATTATGTGGATGATTAAGATGTGGGCATTCCTTTTGCTATTCATGCGGAAAAGCCTATTATAACCCGCTTAGAGCTTGCTGCAAGAGAGTGCGTCAAGACAATGTGCTCATTCTTTCTACGATTGCGGTGTTTTTCATTGTAACTGTTATTTTCATAGTTTTTTTGTAATTTTTTTTTGTAAATATTGTTATTTTCATAGTTATGGTTGCAAATGGACACTTTCAATGAATAGTTCTTGTTCAAGTTTATTTAAAATTCATTTATGTTCGTTTGATAAGCTAATAAATGAGTTTGAACTAAATTTAATGTTATATAATAGAGCTTGTCAAGATGTGTTTAGTTTATTTATGTTAAATGAATAAAGGGAGAGGCTACAAGTACCAATTTACTACACTAAATAATAAACTCATTTATTGTTAATTTAAAGGCTCGCTTAATAGTTAAACGTTTGTTTGTTGTTTAATCATTACCAAATTTTGTATTTATAGTTAAAAGCTTTCTTTGTTTTGAAACATGGCAAATTGTTTGTGGGCTAAAAATATAGCCATGAGAGGTGTTCATTTCTCTACTAAACTTTTACAAAAAGGGACATTTTTCTCCTTGAACTTTTTTAATTTGGAACTTTCAGTCCTTGAACTTTTAATTCGAAACGTTCAATCCTTAAACTATCAAAATCTAGACATTTCCCCAAGAAATACTGACGTGACATTACGCGACATCAGCAATTTTTGGGTCATATTTTACGACCGGTTGAAAATTGTCCTGATTTTGATAGTTTTTTTTGTTTTACATCAAAAAAAGTTCAAATTTTGATAGTTTATGGGGTGAGTTTCAAATTAAAAGTTCAAGAAGAAAAATGTCCATATCGATTAGAAAGTTTAGAGGGGAAAAGACACATCTCTTAATCTTTTCTTAGACTTTGAAACCCATTAGAAGAGGATCACTAGATGAGCCGAAAGAATAAAAAAAAACAACATAAATAATCAAAAATTATGTTAGAGGAAGTAACAAAATTAATGGAACGCAAGTGTTTCGGTGGGAAAATAAAAAGAGTGATGTTTTTTATTTTGATCTATATTGATCTGAGAGACCAGTGGACCTCTCCACTAGAGTGAAAAGGATCCTATATATCCCGTAGAAATAATGATCATTACACTAAACATTCATCATTTACTTCTATGCCATCAATCATGGATTATTAAATTTTTGGCTAAATGCTCAATATGGGGCCAAATGTTTGCATGTCGGCTCAATTAAGGGCCAAACGTTTCGATTTGATCAATTAAAGGCCAAACGTTTTCGAGTTGGCACAATTCTAGGCTTTTTCAAACGGTGACCCGACAGTGGATATATGTGCCGTTAACCGCGACCGAGTATTACATGTGGCATTTCCAGTGGATATGACATGAAAATTTCCATATTTGCATGTATTTAAAACAAAAGTAAAAATAAAATATAAGTAATTTACTTAAATTAAAATTTACCTTTTGTTTACTAAATTTTTTGTTACTTTCCAAAGTAATGGGTGGAAACACTCTCCATGGTTTGGTTAATTTATACTAGGTGGAAAAATAAAAGGTGGGAAACACTTTCCATGGTTTGGTTTAATTAAATAAAGGTGGGAAAGTAACCCAACTTTCCCTCATATGAGGGAAAATAGATTCTCATGGGGGAAGTAGGGAAAGACTTTCCATGGAAAGTACTCTCCTGGGAATCACTCTTCTTGGAATGATCTTCATGGAGAACACTCTCCTAGGAATTACTCTCATTGAAAAACTCTCTCCTTGAAAGTAACCAACGGCCTCTTACTTTATCCGCCCCGTCCTCTTATTTTCTTCTTTTATCGACGTCTTCTTCTTCTTCCATTTTCTTTTTCTTTACATTTCATCACTGGAAGTTGCCATCTTCTTCTTCTTCTTTAACTCTACGGGCATTGTTAACTCACGAAAACCTAGATAAACCATTTAAACAAATAAAATGAAACCCAACCCTTTTAATCAAATTTCAACTTGAAATCGACCAAATTCCTCCCAAATCGAAACCCAAAAATCAAATCAAACCCTAAACTGGCCTTTGAAGTTTCTGGGTTTTCTAACTAGGGTCTGAAGTTAGCAAGGAAAAAACTGAACAAGAAGAAAATTTGGATCAAGAACTGAACCCAACGCCACCGTTCTTCCTCACCCCTTATTTTCTTTCCTTGCCTCACCACCAGCAAATCCCAACGCCATCTTGCCCCCTGCCTCGTGCGATGGAATTTCATGCTAAGTGGTTGCATCGTCAACTAAAATGGCACCCTTGTGCAATCAGGCGAACTTACCATGGCGAGCAACCTACCCCAGCAAAGCGAATTCCCATCATCAGCGCCAACCTACTCAGCCACGCATATTAGCAGGGATGATAACCATTCTCTTCTTTGGGTTCTACTTAAACTTTACAATTGGGGCCTATTGAGTTGGGAATTGAAGTTTTACATTGCTAGATTGTGCTGAATCACTTTTTTTTAGAATAGAGTTAACTACCTCAATTTTATCTTTTTCTATGTATTTAAGAGTTATAACATGCATATGTTTTTATCTTTTCCTATGTGTTTAGGAGTATAACAAGCTTATTATGTTTTTATCTTTTCCTATGTATTTAAGAGTATAATAATAACAGCTTATTAATAAGACCGGATTCAACCAAGTTTCAAATTTAAAAAACTGGAGGCTCACTCACTTGTATATTTAAATGTCATTCATTTATTTACATAATTATAAAACTTCAATTGATACACTCAAAAATAAAATTTCAATAGATACGTAACCCAGTTTAGTAAAAACAGTCTAGATCCAAAACCAGCGAATAAAAACGACCATCGAAACATATACTTGTGTGCACAGATAAATGGGATCAAATTTTATGTCCAAACTAGGTAAGAGCTCGCGCGTTTCACTGCGCGAACATGTTCTTGCACTTGATATGCAATATTCCCCAATCAGTTTTCAACATATTATTGGTGACTTATGGGATGCGTTCCATTGTGCGAACATGTTCTTGTACTTGATATGCAGTAGTCCCCAATCAGTTGTCAACATATTATTGGTGACTTATGGGTTTGCCAAATGAGGACGATGACCAATTGCTTTAGGTCATGTGTTTTGAAAGATTTGGACTTAAGTAAGGATCCGACCCAAAAAAAACCGGTCTAAAGAATTAGCCTCATTAATCTAAGAACAAATTGATATGGGTATTTCGGTCATTTCATACTTGATTTTTTTGTTATTTGAGTTAAAGACCGAGGGTATTTTGAAAAAAAAAAAAAAAAAAAAAAAACAACCCTAACTGTGGATCCAATTTCCACCACAAACATAAATTATGTAATATTAAGTAGACCGTCTATATCCGTTAACTGAAAAAACTAATTCTTTGGAAGCATTTTTTTATACCTTGAACTTTAAATTTAGTTTTCGAGTCCTTCATGAAAGTTGTAGATCATGGAACAACCTTTGAAGATACACTTGAATCATCTCAATCAGACATCTGTAGCAAAAGTTATATAATATTAAGTGGACCGTCTATTCCCGTTAACCGAAACAACAAATTTTTCGGAAGCATTTTTGATACTTGAAACATTAAATTTAGTTTTTGAGTCCTTCATGAAAGTTGTAGATCATGGACAATATTTTAATAGACACTTAAATCACCTTAATCGGATAACCGGAGAGAAAATTATATAATGTTAAATAGACCATTTAGCCAAACCACTTACAAATATATTATATTATCTATACCTTACTATTAGAGCCCGTTTGTTTTGATGTAATTTAATCACTTTCTATAGAAAGCATAGGGTAGGAATAACTTTAGCATGTTTGGTTTTTTTAAGAGAAAGTTTATGATAAGAAAGTTTAACTGACCCAAATACTTTCTCTCCAAAGTGAGAAAGTGTTTTATCACCTGGGAGGTGTTAAAGCACTTTCTCACTTTTCTCATGAAAGTAATTTTAAGTTAAAATTACTTAAAATGACCTTATTTTTAAATTTAAAATATTCATCAAAGGGTATTTTAATAAATTTAACTTTACTTTCTTAGGAATTTAATTTAAACTTTAAAGGTTAAACAAACATGCTAAAGTATTTTCTCAAGAAAAAACTTTCTAGTCCTAAACTTTCTATAGAAAAACTTTCTACCTTTTTATTTTCTATAGAAACTTCCAAACGGGCTCTTAAAGTTATCCCCAAACTGCTATATGCTCAGTATTTGGCTTTTCTGCTGCTGACATTTGTTAAAAGTTGATTGCTTGGGAGAAAACCAATATATATTATTATATATTTAAAATTCCAAATAATATTTATTTATAAACAATATTTAGAACATTGAATTATATTCAAAGTAAAACTCCATTTACTTTTTTTGATTTACTTTTTTTAAATAGACATTTAGAATTCTAACAATATTTCATTCCATTTAACTTAATTAATTACTACTATTACATAAAATAAAATTTTACTTAGAATTGAATAATTACTTAGAATTGAAATTTTTTTTTTTTTTTGAGAAAAACTTCTGCAACTTTCATTAGAAAAACTTTAAATATCAGGATTACAAACGTGTAGTGGTAAGCCACACCAAACATGATTAGGCTCAACAGAACAATCATAGTGGGCTAAAGCATGAGCAAGAGAATTTGCACTTCTATTCACATAACAGAAAGAAAAATAAGAGAAATTAGATACTAAATGCCTAATTTGATCTATTAAAATCCCATCATCCCACAACACCTTATCCTTTCTATTCAGCTCATGGATAGCTAGAAGTGAATCGCTCTCAATATGACAATCCAAAAAACCATAATTATAAGCTAGGAGCAGCCCAAATCGAATAGCATAAACCTCTGCAAACAAAGAGTCTGGGACATGTGATATCCTTGTTACCCCACTATACAACACTTGCCCAAGATGATCTCTTAGAACAGCTCCTAAACCTATTCAGTTCCAATCACAAACCGAAAAAACGAATAATATCTAGTATTAAATTGTTAGAAAATCAAAAATGCCTTTAGAAGCTTATGAGAATAACGAAAAAAACCAATATTGAAATAACGAAAAAACCAAGCTAAAAACCAATATTAAAATAACGAAAAAACCAAGCTAAAAACCAATATTGAAATAACGAAAAAACCAAGCTAAATAGTAATCAAACTAATAAGGTTAAATCTTTTGACTAGTTTTTTAATACTTTCACTTCCTGTAATTATTGCTTTTATATTATTATATATAATTAAACCACCCAACCCAAGCCTTATTATATATAATTAAACCACCCAAGCCATAGATATAAGATAGTATTCATTTTCCTCTCAATGCTTATGTCATAATCATATACTCTTCTCTTCTTTTTTTTGTTGAGATTATATACTCTTCTCGTATTAGTGTAAGAAAGTTGAGAAGATAGAATACTATAAGGTAAAATTTAAGGGGCTATGAAGCCCAAAATTTCCCGTACGCATTCGGAAATAAAAACTCAGCCACAAAAACGGCCACCAAAATACAACATTTAAAACTTTTTCTCAACCAAATAATTAAATTTAAAACTTATTTCTGCATGTGCAAATAGTGCAAAAACATAATCTAGGCCATCTTCGCATGCTCACTCTACCCTAGTTGTCGGCTACTTCAATGAGTGTTGTCTCATAGTCACTAGGAGCTACAAAACCATGGAGATTCATAACGGTCGCAGCAACATTGGCAAGTCCACCAGTTGGAACATCCTTGCGGAATCTAACACCAGGTGCCAATCCTGGACCTCCAATTGCAATAGGTACCTGTTTCGGAAATCCAAATTCATAAAACTTCGAAATACGATTATAACTGAAGATTTTGATCAAGTGGCCTTTTTCCTTCCTGTTCTAAAAGGGATAAAACTAATGGTCGAGTTCACCTCAAGACAATAAAACTTGATTCATGCCTAGGATTTTTTTTTTTTTCCTTTTCCAAGGTAGATTTTCGAAACTTACAGGTAGACAAGTGTGGGAGGTGAGTATTTGGAGTTCGCCATTCTTGTGTTTAAGAGGTTCTCCAGACTTGTTCCTTTTCACCATGTCCTCAGCATTGCCATGGTCTGCAGTCACAACATATATTCCACCAACTTGCTCTATGGCATCAAGGATCATCTGCAATCCAACAATATAAATCAGTTCTAAAAAGCACGACAGTGTTGCCGACAGTGTTGCCATACAATGTGCAGATATTCCCATACAACAATATAAAAAGGGAACTGGAGAGGAGCCCAACATGGATAACTGATTTAACATCATTTTCCCCTAAACACCTAAAATTCTGTTCCATCTTTGTAGTTACCCTTTGCATTACTAGCAAAATAATAAATGATTATGGTTCGTTAAAATGTTGCTAAGATCATTAGGAAGATCCAAGTAACAATTAAAAAATGAAGTACAACCAGTAATCATTATACCTTGACTGCTTCATCAGCAGCCTTGCATGCCACAACTGTAGCCTGGATATCTCCAGTATGACCCACCATGTCACCATTTGGTATGTTCACACGAACCTACAGCAAACAAAAGAAGAGATAATCAGCATCTTCTATCAATTCTGAATGCCCTTTTACTACTAGTCAATTAATCACCTGGTCAAATTTGCGGCTCAGAATTGCATCCCTAGCCTTTTCACCGATCTCCAATGCCTTCATATTTGGTTTTACATTGAATGTGATGCCAACATCACTTGGAATTTCCACATATTCTTCCAATTCAGAGTTGAAATAGCCAGAGCGATTTCCATTCCAGAAGAAAGTGACATGCCCAAATTTGACAGTCTCACTGATGACCAAGGAAGGGAATATAAACATACAGCAAAGCAAGTAAATAACCAGACAGCAACTTTAAAAATCCAAAGTCTGCTAAAGGGATGACTTTAAGATAAAATAGGTCCTAAAACCCTTTGCCACTATGATAGATAAATATGGCGGGAGACAACTCTCATGAACTTTCCTTTACTCATGGGATCAGAGCTAGGGGTCTCGATTAACTTTTAACACCAAGAGACAAGCATATAAACTTGAAATTTCAAACTGAAGTAAGAAATAAACGCTGATAACATGTAATGAAAGAATACATCAGTGGTTCAGATCAATCTCCCAGACACTCAATCAATCAAATAAACAACTCCTGTTTTTTTAAAGTTTAGTTTAGAAAACCAAGGCAAATCATGATATGGAACATAACTTGAGCTAAACTTACCTGCAGGCAAAAGTACGAATACCGTTCTTCACCAAATATTCACCGGATGTTCTATCAATCTCAGGTGGAGAAACAAGGTACTTGCTTGGAAGCTTCAACTCGCCATCATACTGAAGCATTCCAGCATAACGAATCTTAGGAAATCGTACTCGATCAAATTTGTCAAAATCAGGATATTCAAGTGCCTTAGCAAGCATAACCATTCGATCTGCTCGGAAGTTAAAAGTAACAACAGCATCACCATCTACTATGGGACCCACAGCCTTATTGTTCTCATCAACTATGACAAAGGGAGGTAAGTACTGGTCATTAGCATTTTCCCTCAGTTTCTTCACAGCTTCAAGAGCATTTGTAAACTTGTAAGGGGCTTCACCAAGAACTTGAGCATCCCATCCTCGTTTCACAACATCCCAGTCATTCTGCAAACCACACCAATCACAGAATAAGCTGCTTGATCCGTTCAAATTAAGAGAAAACATGTTATTGCAATCAAACTGTTTGGACAACATAGAATATCTCCTTAGGACTTAAGAGAAATACATAAGGTACTTCTGTCCTTTCCTAAACCATAATCTACTTGGATAAGATGGTAAGTTTTTGTACTCAGTTCAAAAGCCAAGAGGGCAAAAATCAGTAAACCAGGATCTTTTTGCCAAAATCATTCATGAGATGCCTGCCTTAGCACAATGTTATAGGAATCATCCAACAGTAGAATTCTTACTTTTTACATGCAATACCGATAAAGAGAAACAAAATCTTTCCAAAAAGAGAAAACTGAAATTCTTCTTTCAGATCTTACCAAAAAAACTAGAAAATAACAGAACGGGAGCAGCTTGAAATAGTTTCTGCAGAACTAACTGCTCTACATGTTTCTGGGACTAAGACAATAATTTTTTACCTCATAACGGTCCATGGTGACATACATGCGGCCTCCGCCAGATGCAATCTTGGCATCGACCCCTTTCTCACGTAACTTTGCAAGGTCATTCTCCAGAGTCTCCACAAAGCCTACACTTGAACCATCCAAAACATCGCGACCATCAGTGAGAACGTGAACACGAATTCTTTTAGCGCCACGTTCACTTACTCCCTTCAGTAAAAGCTGCAGAAAAAGAAAGATGAATAGTAAATAAACTTATAGAAGAAAACAACTCTCGTCAGAGAAGTCAAACCTTGGAAAGGTGAACCTGTCCTAAATCAGCAAAATTACCTGCAATTGATCAAGTCGGGAGTGAACTCCACCATCACTAAGTAATCCGATTAGGTGCAAAGTTGCATTCTGAAAACATTCACTTATATACTTAAATCCTTCTCCCTCGTAGATTTTCCCGGAGGCAAGAGCTTGATCAACAAGCTTAGCCCTATTAATAAACAAATTAATAGGTTAGAACACTGGCAGCATGATTAATTTTGTCAACAAGTCCTGCCAGACCCAGGGGGAATCAACAATTAAATGAGATGAGAGGCTTACCCCTGAGCAAAAATCCGGCCTGCACCAAGGGCATTGTGACCAACTTCACTGTTTCCCATGTCATCCTCTGTTGGAAGCCCTACAGCAGGTCCATGAGCTTTGACTAATCTCCATTTTTCAGGGGCACCCTATGGAAAAAATCATTTCCGATCTAATTAGGTATCCTTACGTAATTGTGTACCTTTCATAAACCAGAAGAATGTAAATGGACCCAAGAAGGCAAGAACGGAAAATATTACCCTAATCAACATAACATCACCAAACATATAAAATCAGAATCCCAGTTATAGAAGAGCAGATACAGGAAATAAAAAAAGATACATTAATATGAATCTAAGGTTTGAGTATATTTATAGTTACATGCACTGTACAAGTTCAGTCAACTAAATCACACATTTATCTATCATAATGGCATAACTTCACAAGTGTGAACATCCTTAAAAATCATCAAAGTCATAAATTCCAATGAAAAATTATACAAAAACATGATTATTTATTTGTTTAAATGCATTAGATTTTTTTAATAGGGAAAGTGGATCTGATCTGAAGTTAACTATTTAAGGTAAAAACAAACACTTAACAACATCATTCGAGATTCCCAAACATTAAAAACTTTCAAATCTTTAATATACGTTGAGAAATAAGGCAAGAATCAAAACATTAGATTCAACCAATAGCATATATATAGATCTTTAAATAAAAGGGAGAAAACAAGCAAAAAAAAACGTAAGCCTAATGGGTAGGGGCCCTCAGCGGGATCCATATTAAGATGATTAGATAGGAGATCTAAGAATGAAAAGTGATTAGAACAGAAAGGGGAAGAAAAAGAACCTGTTTGAGGGAGTCCATGGTGGGAGTTTGGGCAACATGGATGCAATTGTACTCATCGGGCTTGTTCTCGCCCCAGCCATCGAGAACGACGACGGCGACGGTCTTACCCTTAGGAAGCTTAGGGTGATCCTCCAACTTCCATGACACTTGTCCTGAACTCCCCATTCTCAGATTTGATTGATGTTAAGTTTATCCCTTTATCTCGATTTTTTTTTC
This sequence comes from Corchorus olitorius, assembly GCA_001974825.2. Lineage (NCBI taxonomy): Eukaryota > Viridiplantae > Streptophyta > Magnoliopsida > Malvales > Malvaceae > Corchorus > Corchorus olitorius. The sequence goes on along the minus strand of AWUE01017602.1, from coordinate 1,073 downwards.
TGGTTCTTATGAAGTAGAAACAAAACAAACAAAGGACTCTCGCTATCTACTCTGTATATATAAAGGAGCAAAGCCGATAAAAATGGACGGCGGCGATTACGAAATAGAAAAAATGAAAATCAAGGAGGAGGTGACGGCGTGAGTTGTGAGGCTTGAGGGCCGTTCATATATTTATTTTAAATTTTAATTTAGGGAGTGATGAGTGATGGCGTGGAGACAAAGCATAACAATTAAACAAAACCCGTGTGCGGAGTTGCATCAGCACGTGACTTTCTTTCACCTAACTTCTTAAAGCGTCGTGTGTCGTGTCCCAGGCCTTTCCAGTCTCTAATAAAGTCTAAAAGTACTCTCTGCTCTGGATTCTGGCCACTTGAAAATCTTTCTACAACTCGTTTTTCCAATCCAATTTGCCCACCTAATTTGAAGGGTAAATATCCATATCAGGACTAAGAGTTTAACAATATGTTCAAATTAGGGATAATTCTTTTAATTAAATTTAATCAGGCCTAAAACTATATTTATTTTAACAAATTGGTTCTTTTTTATGAAAAAACAACAAGTATTGCACAAGCGCTAGAAATACGGTTAAATCCCTCCCAAGTGAAGCCACATTATCATTGGTAAAATATTTCAAATCTCGATAATAGAATTTAAGTACATTCTCAAGTATAATTTTTTGGTAAAAGTATACAAATGGTCCCCGAAGTGAGTTGAATATGTATTTTGGTCCCTGAAGTGAAACTTTCTTCAATTGAATCCCTAAAATGAAGGGTTAGGAAGAATTGGGTCCTTCTGTCAATTGCACCGTCAAATTTGCTGACATGGTACTGACGCCGTTAACTTTCTGACGATGGACCTTAGGTGGATTGCCATGTCACCTTTTTTTTATTTAAAAAATATGTTTTTTAAAAAAAATTGAAAAAAAAATATTTTTTAACTAAAAAAACAAATTTCGGTCTTTTATTTTTTAAATTAAAAAACCGAATTTTTTGAAAAAAAAATTAACTTTTTTCTTAAAAACATTTAAAAAAGGAAAAGAAAAGAAGAAAAAAATTCAAAATTCATTTTTTTTC
>AWUE01017600.1:0-23749 GCA_001974825.2 Corchorus olitorius | reverse complement strand
TGGGCAAAACTCAGTTTTAAAGTTACAGAAACTGAGGAAGATGAAAAAGATGAACAAAGTAGCAGAAAACCCAGATTCCTTTGAAATGGAATAAATCGCGCTCTTTATTGATTTCACAACATATGAGAAACAAATTGGAAGAGGGATTTGGGGGAAAAGGAGGAAGAATACATCGAGAGCAATGGAATCAAAACACAAGCCATTGACAGTAGAGGAAAACACTAATTTGGAGAAGAGAGTTCTTACTTGTTGCTGGAAATCCTTGGAGGATTCTTGTAAATATGAATGTGGGATGGTTCTTGAGAGAATAGCCAAGAACAAATGGCTGGAAGTTTTTGTAGTAGAAATTCTCTCTTTTTTTCTTAGTGCTTCCCCCTCTTAGAGTTGCTCTTTGAATTCTTGTCATTTTCGACGGTGGTGAGCTCCTTTTATAGTGTGTCTCTTGCCCGGTCGGAAGCTTTGTCCGGCCACCCTAGACGGCTCTTGCTTTTCATTGATTCAGTGAATAGCCTCTGGGTTCAAGACAAGGAATCTTCCGTTTTGAGGAAGAGAACAGTGGGCATCTTCTTGCATTGAAATCGGCACCATATTTCACCGAGCTCCCGACGCCATCGCCGGTTTGCTTTTTACAGCAAACTAGCTGTCTCCTCTTAAAGTCAAAACAGCTTGGCTTTTGATTCCACCCTCTGCAACCCGTTGATTTCCCTTTTGGTGTTAAGGAACAACTTCCAAGCATAGTTGCCCACTCCAAAGAAATTAATCAAGGAGATTCTTTCTCCTTTTGCCATCCATTCCACTCCCCCCAATTTGTTTTCCCGCCTGTGGGCTTGGACCACAGTTAGTGCCTGCAAAAAGGATTAGTTAGTGATAATCCTTTGCTAGAAATAGGTAAAAATGGAGAAGTTTGAGTTAATTAGGGTTCTTCCCTTAGATGCTTTCCTCTGCAGGAAAGTCTGACATGTTGCAGCAGGGAATAGGGCTGTGTGCCCTTTGTCTTCACGTGCTTGGCTTGGTGGTGAAGTGGCAAGGCCTCCACCGTTTTGGGCCTTCTTGGGCTTGAATGAAGAGCTTTAATAGTAACAAGGCCCATTGTAGTGCACATGGCTTGGGCCTTTGTCACATATATGTGTATATATATATATAATATAGGAATTTGGTGGCAAGGCCCATGTTTATATATTATGAGCCTTTGCCCCAAAGAGAAATTCCTTAATAGCAAAGCCCATGTATATTATGAGTCTTTGCCATAAGGAGAAATGCCTCTGTGTTATATATGTGTTTGAGGACTTTGTAATAGAGATGCCCCTGTGTTATATATGTGTTTGGGGACTTTGATATAAATGCCTCTGTGTTATATATGTGTTTGAGGACTTTGTAATAGAATTGCCCCTGTGTTATATATGTGTTTGGGGACTTGAATATAGGTGCCTCTGTGTTATATATGTGTTTGAGGACTTTGTAATAAAGGTGTCCCTGTGTTATATATGTGTTTGGGGACTTGGATATAGGTGCCTCTGTGTTATATATGTGTTTGAGGACTTTTGGAATAGAATTGCCACTGTGTTATATATGTGTTTGGGGACTTTTTGGTTATTGGGTAAAAGAGAAGTGGGCTTTTGTGAGATATTTGTGGCCCATTTACCCAATAATTGTGTATGTGTTTGGTTGGGCCAAAATAAAAATAGAAATGGATAAGAGATAGATTGGCTCAACCTTGGAGGGTGTTTGGAGAGGATTTGGTGGACTTGAGTCTTCCCGGTTTTGGCCCCTAACACTTCTTATCTCCCCTTTTTTCAATTTGGATAGGTTCTAATCTCAACCAATTTTTATCCATTCAGTTGGCTCTTGCGCCTGGGAATCAAAGCTTTTTCCTTTTTTTTTTGAATTTGAATTTGAATTTGAATTTACGGATTGGACCAAAGATAATCTGTTATGGAGAATTATATCTTCAACAACAAAATTGATTTGGTGGTTCTGGCAATTCTCCCTTCCCTGTTTCTGTCTTCCATTTTTTTCTTTGATTTCAAAATTTTGCAAGCATTACCTAACAATGGCAGGAACTCTCTCAAATATGTGTTCAAAGATGTCCATCCAAGAGAGTGACCGTTAAATGGTCGTCCTCCAGCCGGAATGGATCCAAGATTCGGAAGGGGAGATGGCATGGTATTATTTGGTAGGAAAACTTTTCTCAAAGAGGAGAATTAACCAAGAAGCCTTCCGTAACGTGATGTATCAAGCATGGAGGCTGGAGTCAAAATTCCAAATTAAGGAGGCTGGAGATCATCTCTTTGTTTTTCAATTTGAGGACGAGTTGGAGAAGGATAGGGCTCTTGTCAACCAACCTTGGAGCTTCAATAAAGCTTTATTGGCTTTGAATGAGTATGATGGCATTGAGAATCCAGAAAGTATCCCTTTTGAGATTACACCCTTCTGGGTCAGAATTTATGGTCTCCCGATCCGATTGATGAACGAAAAGATTGATGTGGCAGTTGGTGAAGCAGTTGGTCCAGTGTTAGAGGTGGATGAAGAATGGGGAAGATTCATGAGGGCCAGAGTTCAAGTTAATATTCAACAATCTTTGTTGGATGATGTAATTGTATCGACACCCTCTGGAGAGACAACTGTGGAGTTTTTTTTTTTTTTTTTTTTGACAGCAAGACAACTGTGGAGTTTTATTATGAACAATTGCCAAATTATTGCTGGATTTGTGGATTGCTGGATCATTTGGATAATGATTGTCCAATTGGGATTGCTATGAGGAGGGACCATGGCCGAATAGTGAAGAAGTATTCGAGAAGCCTGAAGGTGGAATCACTCAATGCCAGGACAGGTCGGAGTCCTGGGGCTGAAGGGAGTTTCCAGAGAGGAAGTTTTGGAGGTTTACTCACTCCAAATCATGGTGTTTGTGCAGCTGGTAGTGGGATTCTAGGCAGTGGGAGCCAATCGGTCCCGTCGAAATCGATAGTTGATGGTGGGGCTTCCTTCCGTAATCACGTTGACAGTATGGCTCTGAGAGGAAACAGGGTGGCGCGTGCTCTCACTTTCGAGGAAAAGTCTTGTGAAATTGTTTCCCGCATGGGAGGGAAAGCTGTTGCGCATCCCCCTATTTCTCAGGGGAGGTTGCAAGATAATAGGGATCGTGGAGTCAGTTATGATAAGGATATGGGACATATTGGTGCCGCAAAACAAGGAGATAATGGAGCTACATCAAAGTTGAAGCAACCAATGCAGAGTGGAATCAGGAACCTGCTTAGGGGCAAACAGAATGTTGAGGAGAGTTTAGGTGAGAATTTGGTGGGATTTGGTGCGATTGCTACGGGGAATAATCTGACTCATTCCTCCCCTAATCCTAATAATAGGGTTGGGGTAAGTGTGCCAGTTGAAGGCCCGATGATTCCAGGGATTGTACCAACTATTTTGGGCCATCCTCATATCAACATCAATCCTCCTCACAAGGGCTCTCACAACCAGGTTGCTGCTAGGCCGATTATAGAGAGTAATTTGGCCACAAATCAGGTTAGTAAGAATGTTGAATACTCAACAGATGAGAGTTATGATCCGGCTTTTCCTTTTGTTTTCGGTGCGGGAGGCTTAGGAACCAGAAAGGTGAGAAAATGGAAGAAACAGGCAAGGGTGTCGGAACATTACTCTTTTGATTTGCTCTGTCATGAAGCACCGTTCAGGGCTAGTTCTAAACGCTCCACTGGTATTTCAATCCAAGGAGACAACTATGGAGGTAATTTCAAAAGATCTCGAGAAGCAGATAAGGCTATTGATACACATCAAGCAGCTTTGTCGGTTCCACCAGATGATAGAGTGGCAACACAAGAAAAAGTGACAGCTGCTCAAAATGAGAAAGAAGGGGCAGAGGTGGCTGAGACCCATCTCTGCCGAGAAAAATGAGTTGTATTGCTTGGAACTGCCAGGGGTTGGGGGCACCCCGAGCAGTTCATGCTCTAGTTAATCTAGTTTTATGTAATAAGCCCTCATTTATTTTCTTGTCTGAGACTAAGAGAAAAAAGAATGAAATGGATTGGATTAGGTATCGTTTAGGGTATGATAATTGTTTTACTGTTGAATGTGTGGGTAGGGCTGGGGGTTTGGCTCTTTTATGGTCAAATGATATCTCTCTTCAAATTCTTTCTTATTCCAACTCTCATATTGATGCCACAATTGATATTAATTCCTTGGATCCTTGGAGATTTACGGGTTTTTACGGGTCCCCTCAAACCAGTCAGCGTCACAATTCGTGGAATCTTTTAAGACTATTACATTCACAATCACCTTTGCCATGGCTTTGTGCGGGAGATTTCAATGAGATAGTCTCGAATGAGGAAAAATTTGGAGGAGCGTGGAGGCCAGAATATCAAATGAAACTCTTTAGAGATGTAATTGAAGAGTGTGAATTGAATGAATTACCAGTGTTAGGCCCGTTAAAGACTTGGAGTAGAAGGGTTAATGGAGAAATGGTCTTTGAAAGGTTGGATCGGGCTTTGGCTAGTGAGACTTGGTTTAGAAATTCGGAGAATCTATCGAAAAGCATTGCATTTCACCGGCCTCTGACCATTTACCTCTAATTATCTCGATTACAAACTGCCCTAGACCGATTTGTAACAGGAAAAAATCCTTTCGGTTTGAGTCCATGTGGATCTCACATGAGGGATTTAAAGATAAGGTCTTGCAATCATGGAGAGGAGATTGTTCTCGAACATTAGAATAGAAAATTGAAGATTGCGGCAATAAGTTAGCAGTTTGGAACAAAGAGGTGTTTGGTAGTGTTCGGGTTAAGATTGCCACGAGGAAAAAGGAATTGGAAACAGCCTTCTCAACGAACTCTGATATGGCGGATTGCTTACAAAAAGAACTGAATGATCTCCGTTCTCAAGAAGAAAAGATGTGGCGGCAAAGATCGAAATCGCTATGGCTTAGGGACAGTGATCGTAATACGAGCTTCTTTCATTCTATGGCCTCAAATCGCAAAAATAGGAATGAAATTATAAGCCTCAAGGACGAGCAAGGATTATGGTGTAGTCAGAAAGAAGGAATTGAGAAGATTATTGTGGAATATTTCAAAAATATTTTCCAATCTTCAAACCCTTCTTTAGAGGCAGTGCAGTTTGCGATTCAACATCTTGATGGCAGAATGGATGACGAGTTATTGGAGATTCTGAATGAGGATTTCACCAGAGAAGAAGTGAGACAAGCGGCCTTCGATATGCAAGGGGAAAAGGCCCCTGGACCAGATGGAATGCTTCCAATTTTCTACCACAAGTGCTGGGATATAGTGGGTGATGATGTAGTAAATATGGTGTTGGGTGTTCTCAATGATGGTAACTCTCTGCCCGATATTAATCATACAATTATTGCATTAATTCCCAAATGTAATTCCCCCCAACTGGCTAAGGATTTTAGGCCTATAAGCTTATGTAATGTTGTGTATAAGATAGTTTCGAAATCTATGGCGAATCGTATGAAGCTAATTCTTCCTATGGTTATTGGGGAGAACCAGAGTGCCTTCGTACCAGAAAGGATGATTTTTAACAATGTTATGATATCATTTGAAACTATCCATTTCATGACAAATAAAAGGGTTGGAAGAAAGGAGCATATGGCAGTTAAGTTGGACCTAAGCAAAGCTTATGATCGGGTAGAGTGGAGTTTTCTAGAGGCGAGTTTGAAAGCAATTGGCTTCCCGGATAGATGGGTCAGTCGAATTATGATTTGTGTCCGAAGTGTTTCGTATTCAGTTTTAATTAATGGAAATCTTAGCGAGAAAATCATACCGTCTAGAGGTTTTTCTTCAAGGGGATCCATTATCACCATACTTATTTCTTATATGTATGGAAGTTCTTTCTTGTATGTTCTTGAGGACAGGTGAGAATGATTTACTACATGGGGTTTCAGTGGCTCGATCAGCTCCAAAAGTTTCGCACTTGTTCTTTGCAGACGACAGCTTATTATTCTTACGGGCAACTCTAGCAGAGTGTGATGTTTTACAACGCATCTTATCTGATTTTGAAGCTGCTTCTGGACAACAAATTAATGTTGATAAGTCTTCAATTCTTTTTAGTGCTAATGCTGGGCATGATGTTAGACAAACGATTATGTCTAAGTTGGGAATTACTAAAATTCTTCAGAAGGAGAAATATCTGGGTCTTCCAATTATGATTGGAAGATCTAGATCCAGGGAACTCAAATATATCAAGGAGCGTTTGCATTGTAGAGTAAACAATTGGCAAAACAGATTGTTGTCAGTAGCAGGGAAGGCAATTATGATCCAAGCTATTGCGCAGGCTGTGCCAATTTACCTGATGAGTGTTTTTAGATTCCCAAAAGGTTTCATTCAGGAATTGAATTCAGTTGTTGCTAATTATTGGTAGGGGAGCACGAATTCGAGACGGCGTATTCATTGGAAGAGTTGGGATTCTCTGTGTATATCTAAAGATGAAGGAGGTTTAGGTTTCAAGGATTTTGATTCTTTCGATTTAGCCTTACTGGCAAAGCAATGTTGGAGGTTAGTCCAAAATCCTTCTTCCCTATGCTATAGAATCCTTAAATTAAAATATTTTCCTATGGGTACATTTATGACAGCCCGCATGGGTAGATGCCCTTCCTTTCTTTGGCGAAGTCTCATGGATAGTCGCAAGGTTCTTGAAGAAGGGTCACGTTGGCGAATTGGGGCTGGGAATTTTGATATTTGGCAAGAAAAGTGGTTAGATAACCCGCCATATTTTCAGCCAAGGCCGAGAGATGAAGATGTAGTGAAGAATCCACTCCAGGCTGCAGAGCTTATCGACTTCGATAATAGATTTTGGAGGGTTAACCAGCTGGAAAGTCTTTTTAATTTGGAAGATGTTCATAAGATTTTGTGTTTACATATCCCTAGTAATCCGCAACCTGATCGTTTAATTTGGAATTATAGCTCGGATGGGAACTTCTCGGTTAAGTCAGCTTATGTGGTGGCTCAAAAAATCTTGGGAAAAATTAGAGCTCCTAGGACGAATGTTGATCCAGTATGGAAGCTGGTTTGGGCGGCTCATGTAGCTCCCAAAATTAAGTTCCTCTTCTGGCGCTGCTTTTGGGGAGTTCTACCATCAAAGATGGCTTTAAGATCGAGGGGTGTGCCTGCTAGTTTAGATTGTGAGGTTTGTGGTGAGCAGGAATCTTCCAATGTTCATGTGTTCTTTCATTGTAGGTTGAGTGAGGCAGTTTGGGAATTGGCTTGCCCGTGGGTGAAATTGTTTATAGAAGAGTGGAGAAATGATGGGAGCGATGAGTTCTGGAATGTTTTATTGTTGAAAGCATCCAGACTTGGTCAAGTAACGACTGTCTTATGGGTCTTATGGAGTATTTGGGTGAATAGGAATAAGTGTTTGCATGAGGCGACATGTGCTACTGCCACAACAATTTTTCATTCGGTTTCTAGTATGGAACAACAATTTACAGAGTCTTTTACATCGGTTCCACCATCGTCTAGAGCTGATAGAATATTGACTTGGCATCCTCCTCCTATAGGGATGATAAAATTTAATTCAGACGCTTCATTCTGCTCAACAAGGAAGGAAGCAGGACTTGGAGTGGTGATACGAAACATTGATGGGAATATCATTGCCAGCGCGTCCAGACATCTGAATTTCGTTTCTAGTCCCCTGTATGCTGAAATTCATGCCATTTTAATGGGATTTGAACTAGCACTAGAGAGAAATTTAGATAACTGCATCTTTGAGAGTGACTCTCTTTTAGCTATTAATGCAGTCAATAGTGTGAAACCCTCATTGTGGGAGGGTGGCATTTTAATTCATGAAATTCAGGATTTGGTATCTTTATTTGATAATTGTCATGTGAATTATGTAAATAGAGAGGCCAATTATTTGGCACATAGGTTAGCTGATTTACATGTTAATCATGTGTGGTGCGGAAGGCTTCCTTCTGACGTTTGTAATGCTGATGTTTCGAATCAATGAAATTTATTGATTTTGCTAAAAAAAAAAATTAAAAAGGAAAGAAGAATAATTAGGACATTTTATTCATTTAATGTCAAAAAACACTTTTGAAACGTAAAAGCACCTAAGGATTAGCTTCTCGGGTTGGCTTGACTCTCGCGTTCAAAATCAACTTTTGACACAAATCAATATTTATTTGGTATTGCGTTTTGGGTCAAAAGTAGACTTTTTATCTCCAAACGTAACGTCAAACCAGACCTTTAGTTTCGGGTTCGAACGGGTCCAGGTATTTGACTTTTTTAGTCAATCGTAGTTTGAGCTCGGGTTTTTTGGGCAGGTTTTTCTGGGATCGGGTTCATTTTGGCACCTCTAATATTTACTATATACTAAAAACAGTCTAAAAAAAAAAAAAAAAGACGATAGAAAAAGGAGAACAGATTGGGGGATCTTTTAATTTGTTGGGCAAAAGAAAACAAATTTTTTATCTTGGTTTGGTGATGGTTAGATTTTCTCCCTCTTTCTCTTTATGGGTTGAATTATGTTTAAAAGACCCATTTTAGCTTTCTGGGGTTGTACCAATTTCGATTTTTAGTGCTCAGAACAACTGTATTCTGCTATTTAAATAAAATATGTATGAGCAATTGAAAACTTGCTCATCTTTCTTAACTTTAATTAAGTACAAGTTTGTTTTGCTACTGCAGTTGGAACAAACCATGTTTTAATTACCCAGTTGTTTTTGGTATTTGTTTTGTGTTGTTGAAAGTAGGAGTAATCAATGAGATTGCAGGTGGAGGATTTGGCATTTTTCGTTAAGGATTTTATCTTCCTTCCACTGCTCTCAATGGTAGAGGCTTTCGTTAATTTCCTACATGATGATGCAAGGTAACTTTTATGAAAAGAAAATTCTTCATCTCTCTCTCAACTGTGACTGTGTGAGCATATATATGAATGATAAAAATGTTGACTCGCAACTCAGATGATATTTATAGTCTTAACCTTTAAAAAATTACATGTCAGCCAAGGGCAGCCTCTATCTTCTTCCTTGTCCCTTTTCTCTCTCACTCTCTCTCTCTCAAATCACTCAGGTGTCTACTTCATGTGCAGAAATGGAAAAGTATGAACATTTTCACTGAGAATTGCACAGTCACAACCTTAGGTTAGCTTTTGAAGCTTGGTCTTTCAAGTCATCAGGTAATTTTTTCTTCATCTTCTTTTCTTTCATTTTTAATGATATATATACAATACTCCTTTAATATTTGGTTCTTTGTGGATAAGTAAAATACTACTTATAACAAAATTAAATTTGATTATATCAGAGATTATATATATATGAACCTGGCAATATGGTTAATTTGATTGTTGACAGATTGCTTTATGTTCAAACCAGTAGTAGGGAGTTTTGGTTTAAATGCCTTGGTATGAATCTTAGTAAAGTAGAATCATAGGAGATAGTTTCTTCCAAATCAACATCACCTACGTTCTTCATCCCAAACCCAAATCCAAACTAGTTAAGCATCAGCTGATGGGGTGGTTAGGGTCTCATTATAATCAATTTAGGCAGCACCATGTCATATCCCCCGTACCTTGACCATATATGAGGCAGCTTGTTAATTAGGTCCATGTCTTGACTTGCTCAAAGAAAAAAAAAATCATGGAAAATATTTGGCAGTATATTTGAAATGTTGGATTTGTTAATGATGTTGAACTGTTTAATAGCATTCAATACAACCATGTTCATGCACTTGAACATGTATCTTTTGTTGTTCTTCAGCTTCGTCCATACAAACTCAGCTGTTCGATTTCATTGAAACCCACTACTGCTACAGGTATGACACCTTACAGTGTAGGAAGTTGGATATTTTGGAATTTTCTTTTATATTAAATTCTGTGTATGAATTTTGTTTCTCCTTTTTGTTAAATATACACTAGTTATGGGCACACTAAGTAAAACTATGTTTAAAAATGAACAAAGCCAATTCATGGATAAAGATGCTGTAGTGAGCAGATGCTGTAAAAGAAGTATTCTTTTAGTATTGATTATGAAAATTTTGATTGAAGAAAACCCATTCTGTCTGGGAACAACCTTGTTTTTCCTTCTCTACCATTAATTTGTCAATTGTTGATTTGGTCTCTTTGGGGTCTTTCTAGTCCTTTAAGCTTTTCTTAATTTGGTTATTAATCCATTTGAATGTTTTTTTTGTTTGGGCTCAATTGGATTCTTAAGCACATTTGGGGTCAATGATTACAGTACTGCTGTTGACAACCAGCAAGATGTCAAGACATTCATGACTGGGGTTCAGCGTGAGAAGGGGACTGTTTATCGGGGGGTCATGTGTCCACTTTGCCTGAAAGAGTTGACCTCATTTTGCCGCAAAATGACCTCACTGAACTGCTTGGAATATGGAGAGAATGGGAAGGCACAGAACAGCAAACTAAGTTTGAAAGTGAGTATCGTTTTATTGCAGATTTACTCAGGGTGGAAATAGATTGTGACTTAATCCGAGCTGCGGTTCAGTTTTGGGATCCCTCCTATAGATGCTTTGTTTTCAACCAAGTCGATATGATACCCACGATGGAGGAATACTGAGTTATGCTAGGGTTTGATAAAGTATGTTTATCCAAAACCTACCGCCGGCCTAGGAAGATGCCGGGTTTTCGCAAAAAATTACCCTATTTGATGGGAGTCAGCAGAGAGGTAGTCGATTCCTATTTGAATCAAGAAGGAAGCACAGGTTTTCCATGGGATAATCTCCGAGGCTTTATCTTCCACACACATGAATGATGAGTATGGAAGAAACATGATGGCTGTGGCAATCTATGGTATGGTTGTGTTTCCTAAAGTTTTGGGGCACATTGAGTTCGCCGTTGTTGATTTGGTTGATCATGTTCGACATGGCACTGATCCTTCTTCAGCAATTGTGGCTGACACAATAATGTCACTTAACATCTGCCGTAAGACAAGCGGAGAACGCTTCTTAGGATGCGCTCAGTTATTAAGTATGTGGATTCGTGGGCATTTTGAGTGTGAAATAAGCCAGTTTACTGAAGGTTATCATGAGACAAGCAGCCATATCCGTGAATTCTTCACTAGTACATGGCCTGCCTTAGAAAGTTGATTAGCATAGAAGTTACATGGAAAGCGCCTTGGATGAATTGTATGCCATTAATCTATAGATGCGGAGATAAACCTTGGGTTCCATTGATAGGATTGCGGCGATGTGTCAGCTATGCACCAATAATGGTGGGAAGACAATTTGGCTTACAGCAGTTCATCCCAGCGACAAATGGGCTTAATCAGTTAGAGTTTCTCTATGGTGAACCTGGATATTTGAGTAAATTGGATGAGATATCTCAAGATTGGCATAAAGTGCGCAAAGTAAGTAAAGGAAGGCAACACGATGAAGGTAATGAGGTTGCTATAGGATATCTTGAATGGCAAACTAAACGAGTCAAGGATGTCATATTGCCCCCCGAAGAAAAGTTTGGTCACCCAGTTGGACCAGAATCTTGTGATACAACTGAGATGGTATTAGCCAAGAAAAAGCTTGAGGGTGAGAATGTGGAGTTAGCACGTCAGAGTCAAGAACTTCTGAAAGAGGTTGAAAGATGGAAAGCAGAGGCAAGACAAGAGGGAAAGGAAAAACAGAATATGGGAATGGAAAATGACGATTTGAAAAGAGCAATTAATGATTTGGAAAAAGATCATTCAGCAGTTATGAATGAACTTAAGGGATGTCGAGAAGAAAATGACAATTTACAAACAAAGCACATGGAGAAAGGAATGAAAAGGAAGAATTTTAGATATCAGTGGCTAGACTTGAACATGAATTACAAATGTTACAAAAGGCCAAGGAAACACTTGAGGGTGAGAATACGGAGATAGCACGTCAGAATCATGAACTTTTGAAAGAGGTTGAAAGATTGAAGGCAGAGGCATGACAAGAGGGAAAGGAAAACAACAAATTCAGAATGGAAAATGACAAACTGAGAAGAGCTATGGATGATTTGGAAAAGATTATTCAGCTGTTATGAATGAACTTAAGGGATGTCGGGAAGAAAATGGCAATTTGCAAACAAAGCTACATGGAGAAAGGAATGAAAAAGGACTTGGGACTTCAGTGGCTAGACTCCAACATGAATTACAACTGTTACGAAAGGCCAATCAAATCAATAGAGAGGAATATAATGAGCTTCTTAGAATGATTCATTAGCTTAGGGAAGCATATGATTTCATTAGATGAGAGTAGGAGTGACTTAGGATTTACTTTAAGGAGCAGGATACGTAAGAAGTGTGGAAACAGCTATGCTTGACAAAACAAGATCATGTAGGGCACTTGGTTAAGCAAATTGAAGAAGATGGAGAGAAGGGCAGCAAGAATCAGAATTCAGAAGAGAAACATGTCCAACTGTGCCTCAGGGGGTGCGACTTCTAATCTTCCTAGATGATGCTATTAACACAATATATCAGCTAATTATAACCTTCTTTAAGCTTGCTTTGATATATATAAGTTTTTTTTTTTTTCTCCATTATGGTGTTAAGAGATATTTGGGTTGAAGTTATCGAGATTGTTTGTTTTCATTTGAAATTATTTACTATCCTTCAAATGCATTCATGCATGCATAAGCATAATTCATCCCATGCTAACTCGGGAAAGTATTTGATGGTTGCAAGCATGCATCTACCAACTTTTAAAATGAGAATGGGAAATCTTAAATTCTCTTCAAGTTAATTATTTCATGTCATATAGGTGTGCAAATCCAATTTATCCTGTTGAATGTCTTATTCTTAATCAGATGCATGTCTGTCATTGTGGTGACAGACAATTTACTTTCGTCTAGAAGAAATGTCTCCGACTCTGAGACTTGAGACTGAGAAGCATCTAGTAATGTGCATGTCATCAGGTATGAAATTCGTTAGATGCCTGACTGTTAAATTGCTGTATCTTCGTCATTGATGAGAATGGAGTGGCTGCAGAAGGAAGGTATTAATGCGATTGAAACGTTTAAGAATCTGATGTGAATTGATTTGAAGGATATCCAATGAGTTTGGTGGTTGTCACACAAGGATTTTATAATCCTGGATTGGCACAAAAACACAAGTATTCATGTTGATTCTCGCGTATTTCTGCACAGAATGGAATTGCAGCAAGAAATGATCACTATCTTTGAAGTACACACGATAGGGTGTAAGCAAATGCCTCGGATTTGCAAAAACTAATGGTGGTATAGATATTGTTATCAACTTGGAAGTATTCTGATCTTTCATAACATGTTCTTTTTTTGCGTAACATGTTATTGAGGGGGAAAAAAAGCTCTATGCATTTCCTTTCGTTTGGAGAGCAGCAAGTTTGTGTTGATTGTCCAAACTTGATTTTTGGGTTTCAACGTTATTTAATATGGTTTGAATGAATAGTATTTATACACGAGAAGCCATAGACAAATGGATTTAAACAAGAAATCAAAACAAAGGGTAAAGATTATCACTAGAGCTTCCATTTTCAGGCATGTATGTTTAGAATTCAAACAATTGTTTTGCTTTGCATCGAAATGAAGACAAGACAGGGAATGTTGCATGTTTTCCCAGACTTGTTCAAAAGCTTGCAAGTCGAAAAATACAACAAACCCCAAGTCCAACACAGACATAGAAATGGTTCAACCACTTGTGCTTCTGGTGGGATAATCATATTCATATTCATATTCATGGTCAAGACAATAAATGCTAAATTGCAGGACAAGCCCCCATGCTCAGAGTCACAAGGTAAGAAAATATAGAAAATTGATAGCCTTGCAGTTGCAGGAGGAACATGGGGGGTCCTCTCCTCTCTTACTATTTGAGAGACTCCTACTACTGCGCAGACCAACCATAGTATGCCACGTTTCTATCAATTCAATGCTGAGGGTATGCCTCAACATCCATTTCTCTACTCTTATCAACGGAATTATAAGCAAAAAAATTTCATACCCTTATTAGGCCTTAATAACAGAAAGTTATCAAGGGTTTTAGGCAAATAATCTTAAACATTCATATCCAGAAGAAGCAGAAAGTGAAAAAGGAATCTGTATTTCTAAATCTCCAACGAGTTCCAAGTAGATTAGAAGAAGAAGTATGTATAATAAGCTAAGGCAAGGCTAGAAAACCAAACAAAATATACTCGAAAAATTTTTCTTCTTATACATCAAAAAGCAATATACAAGCTACAAATAGAAAATCATGGGTTTTAAGCTTCCAAAAGTTGTTGTATACTAGTGATAAATATAATTTAATGGCTTTGTTGTATGGATTGGATGTATGGAGGTGAATCAATCAGCTCTTTGTACAGTAGTCTTAAACAAGAGGACATACAACTTTTGATCCATTGAGAAATAGAGAAAGCCACCAACTGAATGTGTTACAAATGACCCAAAACTCGTGCCCACAATACAATGCCATGCCGGTCCATACACACCATCAAACTCCTGCAATAATCAATTTTTCATCAATCAAACTCAATTATTATCCCGGAAAGAAATCAACTTTGTTTTTTTTTTTTAAGTAGAAATTCTAAAGTAGAATTATAGAATTACCTTCTTTAGAGTGAGGGCAAGGGTCTTGGAAGTGAACTTCTCAAGGCTATCATGGGTCTTTCTTGCACAATCAACAGCATGGATCTGCATAAAGGGTGGCATATCAACTGAAACGATTTTGACCCCACAATTTGCAAGAATATCACCCAACTCTACTTGAGAACCCCCAAAGGATCTCCTTCTGCCTAATGAACCATCTGGTTTCTCCCTGACTGCACCCAAAGCTATAATTTTCTTGTTTTTTTGATGATTCTGTTGTTTCCGTTTATCCAAATCCTTCCTGGGCCGGGCCTTGTCTTTAGCCCTGATAATGGAGGAATCAGCAGCATCGAGGGAAAGGGTCATGGATTTGGCTTGTAAATGAATGTCTCTGACTCTAGTAGGTTGATGACTATGGGTATGGGGATTAAGATTCAATCTGGAGAGGTGGTTGGTGATGGAAAAGTGCTTCTTCTTGGAGTTGGAAGGTAATATTAATGGATCTGAGCTTTGGGATTGTATTTGTGGGACTGTGGGGTTAGGTTCAGGGGCTGCTAAGATGCGCCGGTGGCCGTGGGTGGTGCGCTGTGCCATATTTTACCTAAATCTCTCTCTCTCTCTCTCTCTCTCTCTAATTGGCTGGGGATAAGGCGGAGGTTCTTCTGCACCTTTTTTTTTTCTTGTGTGTGGGATCAATGGAACCTTTTGGATTAGGGAACTTTTTTTCTCTTTTATTTTTTGCACGCACACATGTGAAGAAGGAAGGGGCGACAGAAGACAAGAGCTATGTATGGATGTTTTCTTCTAACATGCGCTAAGGGGTGGAGTGGAGCAGATGTTTTAGGTTGACCCTTGACCATTGACTTTCATCTTTTTATTATATATATATAATATATACTAGATTTTTTTTAGATGAAAAATCAACTGGGAATTTCCTTTTTTTTTCTTAACATAACATGTAGTAATAAGATGTTAAATGGAGTATATATGCTGTATCATTCAGTGATGGCGTAGGAGTAACAAAACCAGACAAGCAAATACTATGATATATGAGAGTAGCAAAAAAAATATATATGATATGAGCAGCCAGAAGGAAAAAAAAAATCAAAACCTATTTAATTTCTCTTAAATGGAGAATGTAATGTTTAGTTACATTAGAATTAGACTTAGAATATTGGCCTGCTCTTCCCTCACCCTGTTTATCTGCCGGCCGCAAACCCTACATCCACTAGGAATAGAAAAATTATAAAAAAGCACTAACTACCTACTAGACCTGACCCCCCATGGAATATCCTGCAATATACAAATTGATCATATTTTGACAAATTCGACTAACTCCAGGCCTATCAACCAAAGAATTCAAAACAAAATACATGGCAATCTTCTACATTCTAAAAATTTACAGTCCCCGGCTGAGATGGCATCACTTTTGCACCCGATTAGCTTACATGACAATGAATCACTGTACACATTTTCCTTTACTGGAATAACCTAAATGGCCCTGAATGTTGCCAAAGCTCTAGCTTACTCTTGGAGACTCCAGTCACCTGAAGAGTTCGGAGGCCTACAGATTCTAATTCCATGGACTTGGCTGCCGAGCCTCTCTGAAAACTGAAGTCCCACCAGATGCTGCAGGGGAAGGAGATGATGCAACATAATTTGTTCCTGACACAGATACAGTGGGGGGATTCCCAGGATGACCTTGATTTCCGATTGGAGCAAAGCGCGATGGACTACCTGTGACCCCCATGGTTGCTCGAGAGGGGTGAGGAACCTATATATAAGAGAAATTACCAAACATCATTAACATACATCTCTCTATGCAATAACCTTGAAGATGTTCATCAATACACAACATCGGCTGAAAAACGACTTTCACACTCTGGTGCTAGAAAACCCATTTATGGCAGAAACTGGCAAAGCAACTTCGAAGCTGGACATATTTATCAAATCAAAATCGAGGGGCTGCAAGAACCAATAAAACCAATAGGGGTACAACCAAGGTTGACAAGAGTAATAAAGACAAGAGTATAGTCCCTTATGAAGGGCACAGCAGCAAGCAAGGGTGAATTTGGTAGAATTAAAGTGAAAAGTTAGAACCCATTAATGATGAGTATGACGAAAAGATAGAGACATTGAAGCTTCCAATGAACAAACATCCTAATCCTAACAAAATTGGATGGCTAACGAATGTGCATGAGGATTTACTTCTCAATGTTTGGTGAAACTCACTATGGAAGATAAGTTGGATAATGAGGTTTTATGTAATGTTGTGTCATGGATGCTGCTGATATTCCTGTCAGGAGACTTGGGCTGTTTGATCATGGTATGGATCAAAAAAATGACTTATTCTTTCTACAAGGACTATAAGAAGTACTACACTTAGCATCCTTTAAGGAAGAAAGCTAAGGGAAAAAGTGGTCATTTTTTGAGCAGCAAACCAAAAGCGAAGCTGAAACAAGTTGCTCCATACATCTACAAGACGTATGACTGGTCGGAATCAAGTCCTTTTCAAACCCAAGGAGAATGACAACACATTCTTAGGTAGGGAAATACATTTACTGTATTTAAATAACTTTATTTTATTTTTTCTCATTTAATTTGGTTTAGGATTTCTTGACTTTTGAATTATTATAGATTTCTTGTTTATCAAGTCTTTTATTTTGTTAAGAAACCTTTCCTACTAGAATTAGGATTTATTTTTTAAAACTAGAATAAATACACATAAGTAGGCAACCATTAAGTTGTGTTATTTTCTCATAATTTCAAAATTGATTGAAGGGTTTGGTTAAATTACCTTTTCATTGTTTCAAGCACCATCTACTCTATACTAGCCCTAATTGTTGAGTTTTAATTGTCATAAACCCTTCTGCTCCATTATCCATCCAGAAGGTATGATCAAAGGAGTGCATTGATGTCAAATTATGAAAAAGAATCAGATGAAGACCATGCAGAAGCTAAATAAACTAAGACACTGAGGCCAGCTAAATGATACATGAATTTCACTTGTTACAGATATTCCTGAGATTGCAAGAATCAACTATCAGGGTGTGCATGTGTTGCAGACACAAGAGGTGCAAATGTTGGCCATCAGAAAAATCTAGAGCATTCTACGCTTTCTATAAAACAAACAATGGGATGGAAGGACCTTGAATCATTCATAAAAAATGCAATTGCTAATTTTAAAATGGAAAAGATGTAAAATAAAATTTGTGGTATATTTTTGGTTTGGGATCTTTAGAAGAAAAAACAAATTATGCATTCACATACGGTTCAGAGAGGATAGAGATCAAACTGCAAGTTATGTGATATGAGGTTCTCAGCTCAGGCCAGTTTACTTTAGATAGTACAAAATGCTAAATAAAACCTATAGACATTCAAACTATAGTATGCATCAAAAATTCATTGGAATAATGGGAATTTAGTAAGGGATGAACATTACCACATTGTGTTGCAGATAGGTAGGTCTTCTTAGAGGAGATTCTGAAGATGGTGAAGTACTGCTCATCCGAAACACATGACGTGAATGAATGTTAGGATTTGAAACATCATCAGCCTCAACTCCTTCATTTTCACCAGCAAGATTAGCCTCGGAGCCAATTCTTGGAGTGACAATCCTAGTCATTGACACAGAGTCATTTGTCGTTTCCACTTGAAGTTGACCAGCGGGACGAACCCCCGTACCTTGTATGCTATTTCTTCTCTTTAATTCCTCCTCCGCATTCAAGAGCTATCAAAAGTCACAGACTAATTGCATAAGAATATATCATGGAAATCATTAAAGACTTAGACATAAAAAGGAATTAGAATTAAGGTTTACCTGCTTAAGTACTTGTACTAAATTATGCTTCTTTGCATTCAAAATTTGTAACTTGTCCTCAACATCCCTTTTCCTTTTCTCTTTTTCATTCAACTCACTTACATTTTCAATTACCTAGCAATCGAAAACATAAAAAGAATATTTCAGCAAACAGGAATGAACGTTTAGAATATACACCCATAAAAAATACAACTTTCAGATACATGAATATTCATTATCTGTCTACCTTCTACACTCAAGAATTTCATAAATTTTAAACATAATACCTCTACATTTGCCTCGGTCTCCTCAGGCGGTTTCTCATCCACTTGCATAATTTCATCTTTGTCAGCCTGCTCATCTTCCAGCTTCAGTAAGCAATCTTCAGCTTTGGATCCTTCCACAACATCCACCTGGGTAACCGTGGGAGGTGCTCCACTTTTGCAATCCTGAGGCAGTTCAGAGTCCACTGGCGCTTCCAATTTGGGCTCAATAGGAGGGGCATTTTGCTTGGGCGATTGAAGGCGAGGCTTTGAATCAGGATTAGGGTTAGGGTTCGGGTCAGGGTCAGGGTCAGGGTCAGAGGAGGAAGAAGATGAGCGGAGACGAGAGAGAGCTTTGTTGCGGCGGTGCAAGAGAGATTTGAAGTCTTTGAGAGAGATTTTGGGAGTCGGCATTAGCCATCGCCGAGGTATGTCCGGTGCTCTGTGGAGGTTCCCTCTGTACAAAGAGATGGCCACCATTGTTATTTTTTTTATTTTTTTATTTTTTTGGCTGGGGTTTACCACTACCTGTGATTTCTCCGTTTTTAGCTCTGTTTTTCTGGTAAAGCAACATTAATTATCAACCGATGATTTTGATCGAGATCGACCAACTAATTCTTTTTTTCTTTTTCTCTCTCTCTCTCTCTCTCTTTTCCTTTCAAAATCGTGATGCCATATTTATCCAAAGAAAAAAAAAATCGTGATGCCATTACCAGCCCCTTTTAGCCCACGATCCAGCCCATAAATAGACCCAACCCATACTTTACTACTTTGCAATATCTCAAATTGCCCTAATTTAAATCAACAAGTCCTTAATATCAAAAAAAAATCAACAAGTCCTTTGTTCAAGTGATTCGCCATTTATTGATTTTTTTCCGCTTAAACAATATCTTGTGGTAGAGTCTCGTAAATAATGAAAATCATTGTTTGAAGAGGTTTATCCATAACAGGTTTTGAATAAGTTTAACTTGTAAATATGCCAAAAACAATTGTTCGAAATAAAAGTTTAGGGATCAAATTGCCTTTTTTGAGATAGAAAAGTTAAATGGTAAACCATGCCGTTTACTATGTTTTAGTATGACAATACAAAATATGATAATCCATTTTTTCTATAAGACTGGCCACAAATGTAAGCACAAACAGAAATTATACCAATTCCATAGGCAATTTTGATATCATATATATATTGTCTTAATAAAAGTACTCCATATGGTATTTTAGACTATTAGTAAATTATTATTCTTTCCTAAGTAAATAGAGACTTGGGGAAAAAGGTTAGTTATTAATAACAAGGATCTTCCAAGAGATTTGCAAATTCGGAGAACATCTGATTTTCTTGATCAAGCATGGCAGCAACAAAAGAAGTATCAGTAGCGGATGAAGAAGCATGAAAACCATAGCTTGGGAGCCCAGTATTGCGATGATTAGTCTCATTGTGGCAATGACTTTGTGGTGGAGTCTCCTTGGAAGAGTATTCAACTAGCATTTGATGATCTTGTTGTTGATCCTGATCAGCAGGTAAAAGGGCATCTTCGAGAAGGAAATCGCGCCAGCAGAAGGCGAGAGCTGATGGTGGTTGTTGTTGTGCAGCAGCAGCAGCAGCAGTGGAACAAGTAGAACAAGAAGAAGATGAGGGTGAGGATGATGAAGAAGAGTATTCATTATGAAACTGAGGTGACATGGTTTGGGGGTGAGTGGCATAGTTTGAGGCTTCATTCACAAGCACTTTGATAGCTTGCAACTGAGAAAGAAGATCCAAGGAATTGGAATCACTATCTGCAGCATGATGCGGGTTAAAATTGGTGCTGTTATTTGGGATGAAGTTGTCCTGGAATAATATTGGTTCCAATTTCCCTGGTGATGAAGTAGTTGTCATCAAATTCAAACCTTGTGCTGCTGCTGCTGGTGGTGGTGGCTGATCAGCCTTTGACACAAAAATTGCATTCTTCATGTCTCGATTGAGAGATCCGATTCGGGTTTTAGTATTAGATTTGGGGAGGCCTCCAATGTTTCCATAATCAGCTAGAATTTGAGAAAAAGGTTTGTGGGTAACAGGATCAATCCCCATTTCAGAAAGCTTCTTTCTCAGCTTAGTGTTCCAGTAGTTTTTGACATCATTATCTGTTCTCCCAGGAAGTTGTTGGGCTATGATAGACCACCTGACAGAAAGAGAGTCATATGTCTGGCACTGCTAACAGAAAACAGGCTGCCCTGCTGCATGCCTCATTTCATACTTATGTTCCTTATGTTCCATCCCATGACATCTTTTTTTTTTCTTTTTCTTTTTAAACTAAGTGTTTACTGTTCCATACAAAGCACTTAAATTAAATAATCAACTAAACTAGAACTAAAATATTGACCAGACAAGTCTTAAGATATAGTTACTCCTTGAACATCTGGTAAATTGTTTCCAAGATTATTGTGTTTTCAATTTGAACAAACTTTTGTAATAATATAATGATATGAGGATTGGGGAAGAGAAGAAGGTTATATCTGAATTAAATAAATAAATCTATTAATTACCTGCTTCCAATAGCTGCATGAAGGCGAATGATCAATTCCTCCTCCTGGGGTGTGAAGCTCTCACGTTTAAGATCAGGTCTCAAGTAATTAGTCCACCTAAGTCTGCAACTCTTCCCACATCTTCTAAGCCCTGGAGGAACACGCTCAGATAGATGGCATTGATGTCCATGCAACATAATTAACAAAAGTGGTTAACAATTAGTGCTATTATAATAACTTAAACTACAGAGTTATGGAATATTATACTATATATCAGTATCCCAAAACATCAGCAATTTACCTGCTTTTTTGGGGACAGCAGTCCAGTTACCGGTTCCATGTTTTGATACATAGGCAAGAATCTTTGCATCTTCCTCTTCACTCCAAAGGCCTTTCTTCACATTCAGCTTGTCGCAACAAGGCGGTCTGACCATCTTATCTGTTGGATTACCAGCAAAAAAATGAAAAAAAAAATTAAGGAAAAAAGAAAAGAAGAAATATAAAATGATAGTAGATTTTATAGATGATGGAAATGGAAAAAGTGATGCACCCCTATAGAATGCATCTTTATGAAATGGTAATTGAGAAGTAAGGGAGGTGAAAAGGAGAAAGGTTTTTAAGGTATAATAATAAGTGAGCAAGCATGAAAAGCATGAGAGTTGAGATGCCATACAATCAAATTTGCATGATGAAATATGGCATCTTTGCATTAGAAATGAATTGATGTTATCACAGATTATTATTCTCTCTCTAACCCCACTATACTCATACATACCCTTTGCTCCAAGAGCAACAGAATTGAGATCAGGTTTGAATTGGGTGAATTTTCTGGTTAAACTTAGCATATTTCTAAGTGAAAGTAACATAAATTATCATTTCTTTTAGACTAATCTGTTCCTTGTGTATAAAGGAAATGACTTTTGTTTTAAGTTTTCTGATATTCACAAGTTTGATGAGAGTAACTATTTTAAACAACAGATCCAACTAATTGAATGGAATAATCAAAAACCCTCCAATCATGTTTAGTTACAAGTTTTATAAACACCATTTCTGCATGATATATATATATATGTGTCAATCAAAAAACTGTAATTCACTAATCAAATATTGGATTCAATGAAATCAACACCTTTTGCTAGAATAATGCAAAGACATTGAGGCCAGATTCAGACAGGACAGGAGACTCTGGAGATCAGCAATGGCAGTTACTGTTAGATTTGGAAACCTGACCATCTTATTACTTACATATATAAATATAAATAATTGTTTGATACAGAAGTGGCTCTGTCAAATTCTTGTCAGTCTTTATATGATTTAGTAAATGGGAGAAATTTCCAAAGAAGCCAGCCCCTTAACCCTACAGATTTGGTATCATCAACTTGTTGGATTTAGTTAAAAAGAATAAGCGAAATTAAAAAAATTTATTGGGATTTCAGAAAATCTAGGTAGACTTTAGATTTTGCATGAAAACAAAAGAATTAATCATATGGGGATGGAGGGGAACTACTTTAATTAGCCAGACAGTCATAAGAAAAAGTTGCTCTGGATACAGATGGATGAATTTGCCAGTATCCATTTCTAATTAACTCCACATTCATATGCTAAGTGATCATGAGACAGATCAATATATTCCAAATGCTCTGAGTAAGGATATGATTACCAGCATAAATAATGAACGTATATATAGTAATAAAATACTGAATTTTAACGTTTTCTAATGTCGATTACTAAGAATAAAAACCATGGATATGTTTCTTAATTTATTCCTTTATTTTTGTTTAAGAAAATAAGAAGGCCCATAAAAACATTTGGCTCACAGCTAATACCAACTTTTTCTTCAGGGGAAGAATTACTTTCCAGGTACTTTCCAGGGTATGGGTATCCTTCCGACCGAAATATGATTTCACTGACTCAGCAAAATCCATATTATGTAGGAGCCCTTTTCTGTCCTGAAAAGTTTTTGAGAGATCCAGCTTGGATCGACTTAGTTAAATGTGTCACTCTGTGGCCAAAATGAAATGTCTCACTCATGTTACTGTTAAAATCTTAACCGTTATAATGCATAAATAAAAGGTTTAATATGTACAAGAGGGATACCCCGCGCCTGCGCTACGGAGATTTTTTAATATGAGTAAACTTGTTTGTATCTGTTATTTGTTTTGTAAGTGTATACTTATTTCCACACATAATAATGTATATATTTATACTATCTATTTTACTACTATATAAAATCACGAATTCAAAAATTTTAATTGGGAAATTTCATAAATACCCTTAAATATTATAGTTTGAAATTTTTTTAATAAATATTCTTTTTAGTCATTCAACTTTTTCTTATTAATTATAGAAAGATATTGTGAATTCAATATTTAACTTTTTTTTAATTATAGGAAAATATTAATAATCCACTATAATTAAAATTAATAATTTACTTTTCATAATTATTAATAAAATATATTAAATACCCACCGCCACATCTAATTATCTAAGTATTGTTAAACCTATATACAACATCGAAGCTATCTTTGTTTGTTATTATGACTACCTACAAATAAGAAAAAGAAAGGTATTGAAAATATTATTACTAATATTTCCAGCCAAAAAAAATATTACTAATACATATATGTCGGTTTACTTTATGTTTACTTTACCTTATAATAATAATAGAAAAAATTGAAGTGTAAATCCCGTTAGATTTT
>AWUE01017597.1:0-64724 GCA_001974825.2 Corchorus olitorius | reverse complement strand
TATTTTAGATCACATTGATCATTCATTAATTTGGTAGAGTTATAGCGAGATATCAATTTTAATTTTACTTCAACTTGCCAAAGATACGCATATATAGTATATAAATTATTTCTCTATCACCAAAAAAAAGGAAGGACATATGATTTAGTAACTAGGAACCAATTTTGTACACCTAATTTTATACTTCCTTATGTTGCATTAAGTTTAGTTATAAGTTATAACCTTATACGGAAATTTGACTTACAGGTCCGGGTATGTTTGGTTGAATTGTGAGATTTTAGAGAAATATGATAATCAAAATTACAAAAAATGTAATAAGAAATATGATAACCAAAATCACAAAAGATGTAAGGTTATTGAATTAGTGGATAGTACTATACCTCTTTTGTGATCATTATAGGTTTTTCAGTAACTTTTGAGAAAAAAATGGCAAATATTCACCGTTGATGAAAGTTTACTAATGTTATTAAAAAAATAAGGATTGGTAAATACAATTTTAATAACTTTTATAGCATTTTTAGTAAATTTAAGTAATAAAATTTGTAACACTTTATTGATGATAAAAGGTTACTAAAATTAATAAGGATGTAAGGTTCTTTCAATCTAGATAGTACTATAATGTTTTCCATAACCTTTTAAGTAATTAATCTTAGATAAGAAAATCAGTATTGTACGTATCTTTATAGTGTAAGGTCATTAAATTAGTTGATAGTACAATACATTTTTTATGATTATTATAGCCTTTTCAGTAACTTTTGAAGGAAAAAAATGGTAAATCTTCACCATTGATGAAAGTTTACTAATGTTATTAAGAATGTAAGGATTGGTAAATACTAATTTTAAAAACTTTTATAGTCTTTTTTAGTAGATTACTCAAGTAATTAAATTGGTTAACTTTCATTATTGATCATAAAAAGTTACTAAAATTAATAAGGATGTAAGATGACTTTTTTTTGCTACAAAAGTACCATAAAGTAAAACAGATGACAGAAACTACGGCCTCTGGATGCCAACCCCGATCCGGTCTTCAATAAGGATGTAAGATGACTTGAATCTAGATAGTACTATAATGTTTTTCGGCAAAAAAAAAAATTAAGAATGTAAGGATTGGTAAATACAATTTTAATAACTTTTTTAGCCTTTTTAGTAGATTAATTAAGTAATTAAATTGGTAACCTTCATTATTGATCATAAAAAGTTACTAAAATTAATAAGGATGTAAGATTATTTGAATCTAGATAGTACTATAATGTTTTCATAACTTTTATAACCTTTTTAATTAAGTAATATTAGATAAGAAAATTAACCAACGACCAATATTACTAATAATGTAAGGTTATTAAAAATAGTAGACTGTAAAATATCTTTTTGGAATTTGGATAACCAATATAAGTTTTTTAGTAATTTTAGGTAAGAGAATTGATAACTATTTTATTACTTAAGTTACTAAGGATTTAAGGTTACTTAATTTTTATTGATAGCATCGTAGCCTTTTTAATAACCTCTAAAGGTTTTTTTGGGGGTTACTTATGTAAGAAAATCAGTATTAATTACTTACTAAAGATGTAAGATATCAATTAAGAATATAATTAAGGTTGTTAAATTTGTTGATAGCATCATGTCTCGGTCCTAAAACGTCTTTTCAAGGCATCTAATAAAAAAACATATCATTCGATAAGTCTCGGTCCGAAAACGTCTTTTTTTATGCATTTAATAAAGAACATGTCACTTGATATTTGATTAATAATACTATCTATGTAACAACACTGGATTAATTCTAACTAAATTTATCTAATTAAACATAAAAGTAATGATAAAATGCAATACATATTTATCCAAAAAAAATAATAATAAAATGCAATAGATGTAACATAAAATCAATAAAAAATATTGTAAGTTTTTTTACAACTTTGCCTTAATTGATGTTAAAAATTTTCGAAAGATTTAATTTGAGGTGAAAACGAATTAATTTTGCAAAAGAATATGAAATCCAAAAATAGAAGAAGAAAGAAAAATCGAGCTTTCTATATTCCAAAAACGATACTTGCTGCATTCAATTAAAAATAAAAAGCTGATTCTCATCCATTTCAAAAGCTTCATAATTTGAAATTTTAGATAAGTTTCAATTGTTAAACCAATAAATTTTCCTACGTATCATGAATATTGGTGAGAAGTTCTTCAAAAAAGGGTTTAGAAGAGAAAGAAAATAAGATGAAAAGAGGAAGGAAACAACCTTAAAAGTATTTATTATTCCCTCCCCATTATGGATTAATTAGGATTAAATGATTTTAATGGGATTTTTTTTGTACAAGTTAGAATATAGTAGTAGCATTCAAAACTTATTTGATAGCGAACATTATAGTTATTTTGATATAATCTTAAATAGTTTTAAGTAAGTAAATTCATAAACTTTTTTTTTATATAAAAAGTTACTAAAATCATCCAAGAGCGCAATTAGGTTTGTAGAGAGCATTATAGCTATTTTAATACCTTTTAATTTTTTTTGTAATTTTAGATTACAAGATTAATAACATTCATAATTGACGAAAATTATTAATTAAAAGTAATAAAAACATAAGGTTACTGAATTTGTTGATAGGACTATAGCTTCTTTTTTTTTTTTATAATCTTCGCAACTTTTTTTACTAATCTTAGATATGAAAATTATACTCCTCATTAAATTGATAAAATGCTACAAAATTTATTAAAGATGTTCGGTTACTAAATTACCTTATACTATATAAATTTTTATAACCTTTATAACTTTTTTAACAACCTTAAAGAAGAACATTGGCAAATGTCATTATTGATAAAAGGCTACTAAAATTACTAACAGTATAAGGTTAATTACTGAATTTATTGATAACATTTAAAAACCTTTGATAACTTAAATAGCTTTTTAATGAACATTTGATGAGGAAATTGATAATCTTATTATTATTATTATTATTATTATTTTTTTGCATCAAAGATTGATAACTTTCTTAATTGATGAATGTTTAACTTTCGTTCTTAATAGCCCTGTAGTTTCTTTAGTAAATTCAAATAAGAAAATTGATAACCTTCCTTCATTATTGAAGATAACCATAATTGTATAATAATTTAAGTTTTTTTGTTGTGTGTGTGTGTATATGTGTGTGTGTGTGTATATATATATATATATGCGTGTGTGTGTGTATATGTGTGTGTTATGAATAAATTGAAAAGTTGGCTTTGAATTTATTGTCGAAGGTGCATGATTCTTCCTATTTTTCTCCGTACTCTAATTAGTGGTTGTGCTTCCTAATAACTCATTGCTTAGAAGTAAAATATAAACATGGATGTCAAAGATACTAAAAGTTCAACTAGAAGTTTAGAAGAGAACAACCCAAGTAACGGCTGTTGTCTGCATTTCTAATCTCACGTCTGCCTTCTTTTACAGTAATAATAATAAAGAAAAAGCAACTAAAACGGATTACCATTAACAGGCTAACGGTGGAGTTTGAGTTTGAGTTTGAGTTTGGAGTGAACTTCAAATGGACAGAGGGCACAAAAAGAGTGGAACTTATGGAATCTTCAAACTCCACCATCAGTGGATGGATAATAGTAATTCCTTAATTTTATACAAAGAAAAGTTCACAGATTAGAAGTGAACAACCAAAACCCACAAAAAGAGAAAAAAAAAAAAGTACACCCTGGAGCTGGAACAGAAACCACCGATGATATCATTTCTGGGAATCTACAATGGCAGTGATCTTCTTCTGTAACTCTGGTTTGTTTGCTCCAACAAGCTTGTCAATTTGTTGTCCATCTTTAAGAAAGAAGAAAGTAGGAGTGGCTTTAATCTCCCATGTAGTGCTGAACTCCTGCATCATACAAACAAATATTTATTTTTCACTAATCGAAGAAACAGCCATACTATATATTTGTTTCGTATCCTATTAATCCATATATCTTAACTAACTAGAGAGATCAATAGACCTTGATGCTCCCCATCTTGTAATACCTAATTTCCATTTTATGATGATTTGATTGGAAAGAACTCCAGAATACTTGTATCAAACTGGTTGCCTGCCCCCTTGGCATCCTTTTTATTTATGTTTAGCTATTGCCTATTGAGCGTAAAATCACGTCATTCATTTATTTACACCTAATATTTGTTATGCAAAAAGGCAAAGAGTAAAAACTTGTTTTTTTTTTTTTAATACAGTGTGATTTGATCACTCCTTATACATATATGAAAAATGCACAAGCATATAATTTTCAATACTTACAGTGAGCTCATCAACATCAATCACCAAGAACATAAAAGAAGGATATTTCTCTGAAAGATCGCAGTAATATGGTGCAAGCATTCTACAAGGTCCACACCATGATGCACTGAAGTTTGCAACTACCTGATAAATCATTAGGCGTCAAACGTGAGATAATCATGCATTCCTAAGGAACCAACAGAATATCAAGTAAACAAGTATTCCATATAACACAGGTGAACAAAGAGCAAGTGGTCATTCCAGACGCAGACACATAAAAATGGAGGAGAAAGAGAGCTATAAACTTGTTGGATTAGGAAAAATATGACTCAATGATATTTTTGAGCTTATTAAGCCACCAAATAATGTAAACTAAAAAATTAAAATGCACAAGGCAGTAAAATTACACAGTAAAACAAATTTTGGCTTTTGGCCCTGGTTCATCTTAAAGTGAAATATTACAAGATTATAGGAAATCCTTGATCCTCTCAAATCATCTGTCAACTTATTATATTTATCATTAATAAAATTGTTACAGATCTTTTCTTGAACCATGATTTTACTTATTATGAATTCTCTAGAGGAGACCTTCTTTAAGAATATAATGAACATCATCATACATGTAATACTCATGTACAGAGTTTTCACGTGTGAAATCATGACAGAACAGCCTAGCGTGTACCAATCAATCAATACATGATTAAAAGACATAGAACTGCAACCTTAACAGAAAGTTTGAGAAATGATACAAGATTTGCATGGGTTAAGACTGCACCCTTATCTTGCCTGAGTAGAAATGATGAGAAACTTTATTTCAAAAAGAAATGATGAGAAACTTACAATTTTTCCATCCCTCTTTGCTTCAGATAATTTCTGATCCCAGTCCTCTTTGGATAGGACAGGTTGTACATTCCCACCAACAAAGTCAACATGCTGATCAGTATCATCTAAATCTGCCTGAGCCTACAAGCATCACATGTCCAACATAATGGAAGTAAATATCAACCTTTTTTTTTGGCCAGAATATCAACCAATTTTAAACGATCAGAATTTGGTATATCTTTGACTACACTTTTTTTTTGGCCAAACAAAATTCTCCCCTTAGATACATGAAGTTATTGGAAAAATAAAAGCATTTCCTCTTCTAGTGGTCGTAGAAGTAGAGTATAAAAGTATCAAATTTTATTGACTTATAGAAAAACAAGATATGTGTAGATTGCTGATGCAACACAGCCAAGAAAACAGTCACAATAAAAATAACAACAATACTAACTCTTGTGCAATAAAGAAGCAAAGAGATGTTATAGGAAGCAACAATACGTGCTATAGTCTAACTGAAATTAGCAAAGGCACTCACCTTAGAGAAGCACAGTCCCATATTCTCCAAATTACGAAAATGCCAACTGCATGACGTATCAGTAAGCCATCAAATTCCAGAAATCACATACTATGCTCATTGTAAAAACAATTTAACTATCACTTCATTAACAACAACCAACCATTAAAGCAATTAACTAAACTCCTACTACTTATTATATACCCATAATAAACCTCAAAAAGCATAGCAGCTCTAGTTTTGCCTAGTGAAGAGTCTTTTTTATAAATTTCTAAAGGATATAGTTACGCAAGTCATGAACCCAAGTAACCACAAAAGCAATGTAATGTAATAGTCCATCTTGCAGTCCCCATATCCCCATTGTTCCATTCAATTGTCATATGAACCTAAAGAAGGAAATATGGGGGATATCAACTTTAACAATCCATCAAAGTTTTATGAGTATCCAAAAAGCACCTACAGCTACAGCTTTACCTTTACCTTACTTTCTCAATTTTTTGCCATAAAAGGAAAGAAATGTTCATAAAACGAATTGGTTGAGCAAATAATTCAAAATCAACAACAGTTGCAACATCATTCTGGCATATAGACATAGCCTTTTCACTTAAACTCACCAAAGTATACAAAGCTTTATTCTTTAAACCATAAAGGGAGAAGAAGAAAAGGATATTCGTTTTTTCCTTTTGCTTTTTTAACAAAAAAGGGAAAAAGATTAATGAGAAAGTGCTTCAATAAAATTAGAAAACAAGGAATAGAATTATAAAGAGAAGAAAAGGAACAAATCAGCAGTTAATTAAATTTATACCTGAAAATTGAAGCGAGTAACCCCCGATTAGATGCTTAAAGCAATGGAAAAATTTGCAGCTCAAAGACAAGAATTAGAACAAGAGAAATCTAAATAGAAAAATTACCCAGAGAGGTTAAATTTGGGGAGAATTAGAAGAAAACGTCCTTTTCGAATTCTTTCAATTTCAAGCACTGAAAGTTCTGGGAATTGAACGAATTTATATGCAAGAAATTGACGAAAAGGCGAATAAAGCAAGTATGAACAAGGAAAGAGTTGGGCGTCAAGGGAAAGGATGAATGCCGTTGCCGTGTGACATTTCACCTTTCCGTCTGATCCGTCGTCTCTGACTCATAAAATTACTGATATGCCCCCACAGATTCTAGCTGTTGTAACGAGAAAGAGAGGGTGGCTGGGCTGGGTGGGTAAGTCCAAATTCGTAAAAGGACATTGATTAAAAATTGATGACCGGTTTGTTTCTAATTTCTATATTATATAGCTGTTGTTTGTTGCCTAACTTTGCTTTGTTTGCTATGGATGTGACCATTAATTAATCATCAATCATGAATATGATGATCGTGTTTTACAACTGTATACTGCTTTTTGCTCTGTTTCCTTTTTAGGAATTTAATGGATGTTTAAGGAAAATAAGGAAAATAGTATTCAAAATAAATAAGGTATTCCATATACTTAAACCAAACAAATCTGCTCCTAATTAACAGTGATTGTCAATCATGCTTCAATTGATTCTTATTAGTATCTTCTTCAAACTTGAAATTTTACAATTACCTAATATTAGACCATGAGTTTGGCTCAAACATTGTGTCATTATCTTTATTTCAAGTTGAACTCTTAATTTCAGTAATAATTTAGAATTCAATCTTCAAACCTATGTTTAACTTAATCACAAAATTACCGGGACTTCTAATCCCAAACCATGCTTAATTTTAGGAGTTGTCTCTTATTCGCACAGTTATAATCCCCGACACCATAGATAGAGGTGTTATGATAAACCGAAAAGGCAAAAACTGAAAATTAGGGTTGCTTAAGTGAGTGCCCCTGCATATCATGTCATCCATTTTCATTCCTCTAAAAAAAAAAACCTTTTAGAGTGCTTCATATATAGCTAGATACGGATCGGATAAAAGAGTGATAATTATGATCAACTTTTTATAGCTAGACCCCCTTCTTGCACGATGAATTAATGATCAACTTCGATAGGCACTTTCGGGTCGAAGACCCCGTTATATTACTGATGCTACTTCCACATTGAACGAAAGAAGAGCTTCACACAAGTTACAAAGTGCACAACATAGAAAGTTCACAATTCTATTATCTTAATATCCAAAGCACAAGCACAATGACAAGTTCCTTTAGGAAAACACCCCTTCTTTCAAAAATAAAACATGATAAGGTTAACACATTTGACAACATACAACAGCCATAGGTATGACATGGTAGCCACCATCATCCCATAGCATACTTCTGGGTCCAGCTACGTGCAGTAGCTTCATACTTGGCCCGATCAGTCTTGTACATGTGAGCAATCTCCGGAACGAGAGGGTCATCAGGGTTTGGATCAGTCAGCAATGAGCAAATAGAGAGCAGAACCTGATTTGCATTTGAGTAGGTCACTTACAATGTTTTTCACTTCGAGATAAGCTCTTTTGATTGTGAACAAAATTACTAAAAGTTCCAATAAGCAGCAATAGAAGTGAGCAATATTAAGTATTTCTAGGCAAAAACTCAATGATAGTATTTTTTTTTTTTTAAATAAAAAAGCAACACTGACAGTAATAATATAGTGGTTCATCATCAAAATTTCATTAAGTTGGTGATATACCTGATGAGATTTAATCAAGTTCAGTTCTCGTGTTCTGATAGTAATCATTCAATTGGCAGTAATAAATTCAAACTCAGAGAGTGACACCAGTAAATGTTCATATTTTGCAACTGCATTTAAACTCATGAAACACAAGACTCATTTATAAACAATAGACGATCATTGTACCTACTCATGAGTGAAACCATTTTTAGAAAACGCCATGTTCTTTTAACTTCTCTACAGAGAATTTTGTTTACATGTCAGAAATGCATGCCATAGCAGGGCAAAACAGAGATTACAGACATATATTATATGAGAAATATAATAATATTAGCTATTATATTAGCAGGAGTAAGCCCAAACCTTGGAAATGGTTAGTGCTGGGCTCCACTGTTCTTTTAAAATGTCAAGACAAATGCTACCATTGCTGTTGATATTTGGATGGAAGACCTTGGTCCTAAATGCAACCTAAACAAAAGAGCAGCATTACCCATCAGACGAGTTTGAATCACTAAAACAACCCTCCACACTTTCCACAAAGGGTAATAGCATTGCAGTGCAGTAAATTACCTTTGGAGGCTTGAAAGGATAATCAGGAGGAAAATGAATAGTAACCAAAAATACACCTCCTGCATAAGGGCTATCAGCGGGGCCCATGATTGTTGCTTGCCAGTGGAACATGTCTTCAGCTACCGGACCTAATAACAAACGATGCAAGAACCCAAAAGTTACTAAGTGATATCCATTGAGGCAAGTGACTATGATCATTTTAGACGAGACTCAAAGTTCCAAAGAGAGGAAATGAATCATAATACCAACTACCCCCAAGTGAGTGAGAGCTTAAAACATCACTTAACAATACCCAACAAGTCAAGACAAGATGTTGGAAATAAGGAACAATAGGAACAAATATGGAAATATATTAGTACTACCATGTTTTGACCATGACCAAGAGAAACTGCACATCTTATACA
The DNA here is from genome assembly GCA_001974825.2 of Corchorus olitorius. Taxonomy (NCBI): domain Eukaryota; kingdom Viridiplantae; phylum Streptophyta; class Magnoliopsida; order Malvales; family Malvaceae; genus Corchorus; species Corchorus olitorius. The sequence goes on along the minus strand of AWUE01017597.1, from coordinate 55,573 downwards.
AAAAGCAAATTAGAAAGGCCAAAAAGCACACCCCCCCAAATCTCATACAGAATACAAGAGAGAAACATGACTTGAAGCTTAGGTCTAAAGTATGAAACTTGAAGCATAAAAATTTCAGCGATTAGCAGTAAGAAGGGATGAAAGCAACCTTATGTTGCTTCTACACATAGATATAAACATATAGCCAAATCATGTTTGGAATTGAATGAATTCAACCGATAAAGCTTAAAATTAAACACACATTGAAAAGGTGGTCAAACACTAAGAATTCATAAATATGAAATCAAAATCCAAGCAACGGAAGCTTACCAAACAAGAATAAATAAACTAGAACATGAAATGGTACCTGCACTGCAAGAAGTGGGTGGATCCTTCTGCAAATCCTTGAGTTCCTTCAAAATCCGCTTTGAAGCCATGAACACAAGGACTAGAGCCTAAAGAGAAAGAACAAATCACAAAAACCCATCTCATAAACAAACATTTCTAGCACATATTCATATTCATATTTAAGGAATCAAGTGGGAGAACAAAGAAAACCTAGAAGAGAAATACCTAGAGAGAAAGCAAGAGAAATTCGGGTTAGAGAGGAAACGGAGATAGCGGCAGAAGAGAGAAAACGTGGGCGTTTAAAGTTGAAAGCAGATCCCTCTTCTTCTCGAAAGTGGTATAACCGCTTCTTCTCCGCCCTCAATCCCTTGATTTTGCACTGAGAACTCGAAGGTCGCTCGCTGAAAACAGAAGAGAGAGAGAGAGAGAGATTAAGAATTGGGGATTCCCGGCCTTCTTATACACATGTCCCCACTCAAGTCACCGCGAGTTAATCTTTGGCTTTGTCCTACCTGTTTATGTTTATGGGTAAAGTAACAATGGGAAATTCATTTTCTAGTTTCCTTTCGGACAAGGAAATTTTAGTTCTTTTATTTGATTTTTATTTATATTTTAATTTATTATTTTATTTAATTTAATTTAATTTAATATTTTCTAGCTCTTTTTTTTTTCTGGCGGGGTATATAGCAGGCAGCAATGCTCTTATTAATAGATTTTAAAATTTGTGATAATTATTAATAGATTTAATTTAATACAAAAAATTACTATTATTATTATATAAATATAATAATCTACATAAAATAAAATAAGTTTTAAAGGAGCTCTTTCCAGTTTCATGTATCTTGCCAATTTGAGAAAATCCATGTGAAAAATTACCATATTTATTATTTATATTAATTATTGCTGTTATTTAAATTTTAATTTTCAAATACGTTTAATGACCGACAATAATATTTTTACCAACAATAGCGAGCTCAATCCATCTCAATTTCAACATACATGAACATGATGGGCGCTGGATGGTCCCGGGTTCGAATCTTGGGATGGACAGGATGGGATATGGGAGAGAAGAGGCTACCTTCTATTGTGTAGGTCATTTCATTATCATGTTCATAAGTAGTAAAAAAAATGATGTTAAAAAAATTTAGAATTCAATGGATTAGTTAAATATAAATTCTACTAAAGAATACTCCATGGAAAAGTAAAAAAAAAAAAATCATCCTCTATATATTAATGACATTTTTTTAAGAGCTCGTGTTCGTATATTGTGTTTCGACTAATTTAACGGCATTAAACTCTTTACACTCAACTTAACAAAACATTGATAAAATAATACTAGTATATATACTACATATTATTTGAAACACCCAATAAAATTACTAAATGCCCCTTTTGAGGATCGATGAGGAGGCTCCATTTGAACTTTTTTTGTCCTTTTCTGTCTTTTCTCATTTGCCAAATTACTAAGAAGACCCTAAGTTAGTTTCTAGCCAGTTCTTACCCTTGAGCGCATTTTTGTAATTATCCGTTTCCCTCCATACAATAAATGTTATAATAAATTTTATCCCCCTATTTCTACTTAATTATTCTTTCACACAATAAATGTTATGGTAAATCCTATCCCCTATCTCTACTTGATTATTCTACAAAATAAATAATATTTTCTTTTAAGTTAGAACAAAGTTGTTAGATAAGATAGCTCAGGATCTGGATTTGAGTTGAGTATTTCTTAATTTACAAAGAATTTTCTATGATTTGAGTTGAGTATTTCTTAATTTACAGAGAATTTTCAAGACTTAGCTAAGGCCTATGCTGTGTGGGAGCCCTTTTTAACGATGTCTATTAATGCTATTCAACCCATGAATTACAATTTAGAATTGTAACATTAGTGGGTTAGCAGCATAAACGTTTAAAAGCTCTGATATAAAATTTCTAAGTAAAAATTAAACCTAAATCTTATACTGATCATATGATCAGTCCATTATAGACAAGATTGTTTTTAGAAAACAAATGGACTTATTGGCCAGCCCAAAAACATAACAAATAAGGTTTATTTTAATTTGATAACAAAACCAAAGATGGTTAATCATCAAATTATTGATTTGTTTTTCAATAATGTTAACTTAGCTAAAGATGCAATTTGTGAATTCTTAAGAGACCACAAACCATTTGTTTCCAGTGATGCAATGCCTTATCAAACAACTAACAACAATTTCTAAATGTCCATATGAAGAAGAGAGTAAACTTAGTTTTTGTTTTAAGTGCTACACACTTTAGAGGAGGAAATAAAATTGAAGTTGTTGCACCTATCCATGTACAAACTAATATTTACTATTTATTGCTAACTTTAGGGCATATATATAATATAGCCTTTTAAAGATGCAACACATTTAAAATCATAGTACTTTCGAATTTTCCTATGCATCAAACAATTTAATTCGAATAGGAAATTATTTCAAGAAGTAGATTTCTGAATGCCCGACGCGCCAGCACGGACCGATCCACTTATTTATTATTAATTCAATAATTTCACCATTCTTTCACAATTTTTTTCTCACGAACAATAGGATATACTACTATTATTTATTGGACATTACATATATAGTAGCATTATTTATCATTTGGGGACTCACCCCATTACACATGTCAAATAACAAAAGATGATCTAAGATTTGGCTCTTTGATGAAAGTTTATTTGAAGCTTTTTCCATTGCCTTCCTTGCCAAAAGATCTGCCTTAACCGTCATATTGATTATTTGGGTTTTGAACTTTCTCCATCGTATGCATCATTTAAAAAAGTTTTTAATAATGACAAAATAAAATGATTGAATTTTGATTTTTTTTTTTACTTGAAACTTGTTGATCATATTTTATATTAGGCCTAATCTCACTAGCAAAACCCTAACCTCTAAGGTAAATAAATAGTCAAGGTATGATCATTCTCTCATTATGCTCTACGATAATCTCAATTAAGCTCTATAATGTGATATCATACTCCAAAACACACTCACAACACAAAAAGTGGACCTCACTAACTTACCATCGGAGGAGGTCCCTCCCAAAACACCACAAGGGGACCTATTTCTCACGGGTTTCTCTCTTTTGCAGGCCACTTGGAGTTCGATGTTGGGCTCGACAATCATTAAGCATCAACAAAACTGTTGAAGATTAGACTTTACTTTGGGAACTAATAGATCAGTACTCTACCATCAGACCAAATGTCAGTAAAAGTAAAATATTTTGAATGCAATGTAAATTGTTTTTAATTTATGATAAATACATTATATTCATGATCTTCTATGCGTGTGGAAAGTTTATTTGCTTTTTATTCGGCTTAATAAACAAAATGGACTCCGAACCATAAAAGAGACAAAATGCCCTCTAAACTTTCAATTGGAACAATTAAGTTCTCTGAATCTCAATTTTGAGACAATTTAACCCTTCAATACCTATTTTATCATATACTATTAAACTTTGAGGGCTATTTTGTCCTTCTATATCAAAGTTCGAGGATTATTTTATTTATCAATTTAGAGTTATTTACTTCTGCTATTTAACATAACATGATCAAAGTCCATTCAATGAGGGGCTAATTTGTCCCAAAATTGATAATTGGAGAAATTAATTGTCCCAATCGAAAGTTCAAGTGCCATTATGTCCCTTTGGTGATAGTTCGAGCGTCGTTTTGTCTATTAAGCCCTTTTAGTTTATGGAATGTTTGGACTTTGGAAATCTAGAAATGAGTCACTTTTCCAAAATCAACCTATAAATCATTTTTCCAATTCTATCAATCTTTCTGACTTGATTTATAGGTCCAACTTAATAACTAAGGAAGATTCCAATATCTTTCGGTTAAGGCTAGAAGCTGAATATGGAAAATGGGAGGAAAAACCTATTTTCATTAATTGGTTACAAGGTATTTATACAATACATGAGTTTAGGTATAAGTCAAATACAAAGAGCTATCTAGTATAACAAACTATCTGGTGTAACAAACTTTACAAATCAAATATTAAATTTGAATTTAAGATGAAGGATAAGTTGGTCACTTAACTAGTTCCAAGCCTTTAGAACTTGTCTATACAGATATTTGGGGTCCAGCACCTATTACATCATTTGCTGGCCACAAATATTATGTAATTTTTGTCGATCACTATTCAAAGTATATCTGGTTGTTTCCATTAAACAAAAGGTTAGATCTCTCTCTGTTGTTTCCTAAGTTTAAAGCTGTGGTTGAAAAATTCTTTGACACATCTCTTATTACTTTATATTCTGATGGGGGCAGAGAGTATGAGAAACTAAAACAATTTCTTGGACCAAATGGTATTTCCCACCTACAAACACCTCCCCATACTTCCGAACACAATGGTTTTGTCGAAAGACGTCACCACCACGTTGTTGAAACTGGATTAACTCTCCTACACCAAGCTTCTCTTCCTCTCCAATTTTGGAGCTATGCCTTCCAAACCGCTGCATACCTCATTAACTGCATGCCAACTCCCACACTCAATTTTCACTCACCATTCCAAATTCTTTTCAAGAAAGATCCCAATTACCACAAACTACGTGTCTTCGGGTGTCTCTGTTATCCATGTCTCCGTCCTTTCAACAAAAATAAATTTAAGCCGCGTTCCAAACCTTGTGTCTTTCTAGGATATTTAGCAACCAAAGTGCTTTTCTGTGTCTTGACTTAGAGTCTTTGATTGAGCCAAAAACAACCCTATTTTTATGCCTATTTTTTTATGTTTTTGGATCTATTTATGCTTAATTATATGCTATTTTGATGATAATTGTGTTTTAAATTCTTAAGTGATGTGAAATTGAGAAATTGTTATTTTTCACCTCTTTTGGAGCTATTTTGATGACTTTTTACACAGATTTTAGCAAAGCAATTTTGAGCATAGATTTGGAGATTCGAAGTTCATGTTTGAAGACCATTTGAAGATAAATTGGAGACTTGAAGACCATTGAAGATTTATTTCAAGAGGAAGAATTGAAGAATTGGAGCTTTAATTGAAGACAAGCCATGGATGTTCTCAAGCTTTGGTATTTATGGATAATTTATGTGGGAAAATACTCAACCCATATAAAATATTAATTGGAATTAAAATCTCAATTAATGACTCCTAAATCCAAGGAAATATCAAAATCCCGTAGATTCCCGATTCTAGTCCTAACATGATTAGGATTCAGAAGCAATTTTGGTAGAAAATTCATAACTTTCTGCTCAGACCTCTGATTGAACCCCATGAGTACTCGTTGGAAAGCTAACTCCGAGATCTACAACTTTCCTTTGAAGTCCAAGACCCAGTTCTGCCGTTTTCAAGCCCAAAAATGCCGTTGAAGTCACTGCACGAATTCAGCAAAAATTCAGGATCCTATTTTGACTTGGATTCTACTCTAGAAAGACATTTAATTCAACTTGGAGTCCAAGTTAGACCCTTAAACCGTCCTATACTCCTTTCTAAGTTAGGATTGGAATTTTTAGGGTTATTTCCACTATAAATAGGCACCTTAGGTCTAGGTTTTCAACACAACACTACACACACAAGTAGATCTAGAAATTATTCTGTAGAATTGTTGAAGTTTTGGAGGACAAAAGCCTCTGTGCCGCCGCCCCCTTCTCTTCTCATCCATAAGATAAGTTTTTCTTCTTATTCTTTGGATGCTCATTCAATTCATGAGTGAGTAATCCTTTTCTTAACTCCAATGTAGAATTTAATTGATCTCTTGACATATATATTGGTGAGATTTTGTGCTTATATATGATAATTGTTAGAGTATTCTTTTGATCTCTGTTTTAATTCTATGTTGCTTGTTTTGATTGATTGAGCCGGCACTTTCATGATAAATTAAGTTAGCATTAGCTAGACCAAGTCGTGGATTGACGTTCAGGCTTGGTTGTTTGTAGCAATTGGGGGAGGACGGAAGTCCCTTCCAAGGGAGATAAGGAACTTTGAGTGAGAAATTGCTCTTTGTGCTTGTATAAATTACTAGTTCTTAATGCTTTGATCCCTAGCAAATCTTTAAGGCTTTGTGGCTAATTGATTAGTTAGGAGGAAAAAGGGGTAATTTAAGCTCTTGCGAGTAATCTTACCTAATTAAGGTGATTTAGGATTTAATTCCGACAAGCTATTCTATGATTTCATAATTATTAGATATCAATGATCCATGTTATAATTGTCAAGAGGGATATTAATTCTATGTTGGAGGTTTTTATCAATTGTTTTCTTGATTATTCACTGCTTTCTTGTTAATTGTTTTCTTTAATTTTCTTGATTGTTCTCTTGATTGATTTTAATTACTAGTTTGATTAGGTTTAATTTCACTATAAGAATTCTATTTAATTTGTTTAATTGTTTTAAGGAAAAGATTAATAACCTATTTCTCTGTGGGTTCGACCCCTACTTGCCCTATCTGCTTTAGTTAGGAATTTGTTGGGAATTTTATTTTTATGATTTGCTGACGACTGATCAGTCTTCTAGAGTCTTTGTATCACGTCATGTTGAATTTGTTGAAGATCAATTTTCATATCCATAAAAATCACTCCAGTCATCTTCAAATCTTGAGTCCACTGCCGCTTCCTTTCTAGCGAGTCCAAGTCTAGTTGTTTTAGATAAACACTCTTCTGCTGAGTCTACTCTGCCATCCACTTCAATGCGCGCACCAACACATGCTGCGAATTCGGATTCTAACCATGATTTAAGTCCAGTTTCACCGCAGGGTGTACAGGCAGATGCTCCACTGCCGCAGGATTTACAAAATATTGTTCCACTACCGCAGGATGTTCCACTACTGCAGAATGTTGCATTGCCGCAGGATGTTCCGCTGCCGCAAGAACCTTTGCCGCAATCCTCAGATTTAGACATCCAACTGAACACCAATACTCACTCTATGGTAACTCGGTCGAAGAACAACATCAACAAGCCAAATCCAAAATTTTTCCTGGCTACAAAGCATCATATCTCTGCGGCAGAGCCCACATGTGTTTCACAGGCAGTAAAGGACCCGAATTGGAGATCTGCCATGTCCGATGAGATTAATGCACTTATAAGAAATGGTACGTGGCAGCTTGTTCCTCCTTCTCCTACACAAAATCTTGTTGGCTGTAAATGGGTATATCGAATCAAGCGAAACCCAGACAACACCATCTCCAAATACAAAGCGAGATTGGTTGCCAAGGGGTTTCATCAAAGGCCGGGTATAGATTTTTCTGAAACTTTCAGCCCAGTGGTGAAACCAACCACCATTCGGCTTGTCCTTTCTGTTGCAATTCAGTTCAATTGGCAGATGATTAAACTTGATGTCAATAATGCATTTCTTCATTGAATTCTGTCAGAAGACGTCTTTATGAAGCAACCTCCAGGCTATATTGATTCTACACATCCAGAGTATGTTTGCAAACTTCAGAAGGCTATATATGGCCTAAAACAGGCACCAAGAGCATGGTATAATGCTCTAAGTTCGTTTCTCATAAAGTCTGGTTTTCAACAATCAAGGTCAGATTCTTCTTTATTTGTCTACACAACTAAGGATATCACTGCTTATTTCCTTGTTTATGTCGATGATATCATCTTAACTGGCAATTCTAAGTCTTTTCTACAAGACTTTGTTGGCTCACTGTCGAAAGAATTTTCACTTAAGGATCCAGCACCCTTGAGTTATTTTCTTGGTGTTGAAACCGAAACTACTGCTAGCGGCATCCTTTTGTCTCAGAAAAAGTATGTCACTGACCTGCTGCAACGCACAAATATGCTTGACTCCAAGCCTGTTGGCACACCCGTGGAATCCTCTGTCTCTCTTACCTTGGATACTGGCACCTTACTACCTGATGCAAAAGAATACATAAGTATTATTGGTGCATTGCAGTATTCATCTATTACTCGCCCGGATATAACATTTGCAGTCAATAAACTTGCTCAGTTTATGCATCAACCTATAGATGTACATTGGCAGGCCTTGAAGCGTGTCCTGCAGTACCTCAAGGGCACTTTGTCAATTGGCCTTTTCCTGCGGAAATCCATCACTTCCTCCTGTCGTACCTCTTCCCCATCACTTTATGCCTATGCAGACGCAGATTGGGCAAGTGATACAAGTGATCGCAAATCTACCTCAGCCTATCTTGTTTATCTTAACGGGAATCTTATCTCTTGGAAATGCAACAAACAGAAAACGGTTGCTCGATCTTCCACTGAAGCCAAATACATGGCCATTGCCAGTGCTGCGGCAGAACTCGCTTGGGTTCAAAATTTGATGTCTGAACTTAAGGTATCGATCTCTAATATTCCCATAATCTACTCTGACAACATCGGTGCAACCTACGTGTCTGCCAACCCAGCTCTTCATTCCAAAATGAAGCACATATCGATTGATTTCCACTTTGTTAGAGATAAAGTTCAAGCTGGTTCCCTGCAAGTGAAACATGTCTCCACTCATGATCAGTTAGCAGATTTACTAACAAATCCACTTTCCCGCCAGAAGTTTCAGCAATTACAATCCAAGATTGGCGTTTCTTCAACATCCACACCATCTTGAGGGGGCGTGTAAAGGATAAGTGACCAACTTATCCTTCATCTTAAATTCAAATTTAATATTTGATTTGTAAAGTTTGTTAGACCAGATAGTTTGTTATACTAGATAGCTCTTTGTATTTGACTTATACCTAAACTCTTGTATCGTATAAATACCTTGTAACCAATTAATGAAAATAGGTTTTTCCTCCCATTTTCCATATTCAGCTTCTAGCCTTAACCGGCATTGAATCTCTACATTGGAGACCACGTGTTCCTTTTTATAAAAGTATCAAAGAAACCAAGTAGTCACACAACATGTGTCAATAAAATAAGTATAATTTTAGAAAATAAAAAATGACAATGGAGAGAAAATTTCAAAATAAAATAAAAACGTTTTTCATTTCCACTCAATTGTGTTTTTTTAGGGATAAGTAGAATCTGAATTATGAAAGATAAGTGTTACAAACGTAAACTTATAGAGGAAGAACCTCATGCCAAACATAATTAGCACCAACTTCATAGTCTAGATGTGCTATATTATGTGGTAAAACATCAATATCACGCCTAATATGATAAAAAATACAGATGTTTGGCTCATTTGGTACAACCGTAACAAGTGTCTCCATGATTTAAGATGCCATATTCCTTCAGCTTAATTTGGTGATTAAGATACAACTACTGCCAATTGTTCTTGCTGGAAATTCTACATAACACGTTGTTCAGTCTCCATGTACTTGGTCTCCTCCACAAGCCTCTGTTATTAAACTTAATACATATGCTTCGTTTGTGCAGTCATCTTGTGTGATTCTACTGGCCAGATTTGATTTTCTGCTTGGAAAAGAGTCTCACATGTTGCTAATGTGTTACATAGTGATCTTAGCAATCCATTCCGGATTACTTGTTGCTTGACTAAATGGTGTAGATAGATGTGCTGTTGAGAGTGGTTGTTTGCTAGCCATAGAGAAGGTTTTTCATCAACCTAGGAAGGGGCTTGTCGTGTCGATGAAATTCAATCTCTTGCTTCATTTTCTTTGTGTTCTTTTTCCCATGTTCGGCGTGATTCCAATGTATTAGTTCATAGAATAGCACAAATTGATTTAGCAATTGGTGCTAACTGCTAACTATGTTTGGTATAGGATCTTGCTTCCATACGTTTGTAACCCTGATATATAATAATCAAAGTATCTTTTTTATTAAAAAAAATGATGAAAATTACAAGAAGTAAATAAACTAGTTAATTCAACAATCTCAAAGATCAAACAACCTCCTTGCCAAGTTGAAGTAGAGTCTTTTGAAATTTCCGGAATTGCCATAAGAGAATCACTTTCAACTATAGCAATTTGAAAGACCTAATGAATTGCTATGATCTCTGCATGAAAGCACACGCAGAATGAAAGGAACATGTTTGAAGGCAGAGGAAATAATGTGGCCAAATGAACCTCGCAAGACAGCACCTAAACCTTGTTGTATTTGATTGTTGATGAAGGAAGCATCTGTGTTGAGTTTGATGAAGGAACTGGATGGAGGAGTCCATGAATCAAAGTACAATCATCATTTTTGGTAAACAATGCAATTGTTGCGCCTTTGCAAAGAGCAAATTCGAAATCAATACCAATCCACATTTTGTATGACTACTTATATTTTTAAATATTTTTAAAAAATCAAAACAAAAAATATTTTCTCCCATCAACATATAGATGAAAATTATGACATCTAAATCTAAATATTCGTTTAAGTTATGCTTTCTTGTTTAATTTTTTAATTTTTCTTTCAGTTTTGCTAAATTAAAACGAGTAAATGATTAAAAAAATTAAACGAGGAGAACACAATAATAGTTGCAAATAGTTTAACCGTCCGACCACAACTTAAAAACCAAAAAAAAAAATCTTTTCTATTGAAGTAATCTCGATGCTAAGATTTTTTTTTCTTAAACGTTTTTCGTATTTTAGCTTCTAAAAACGACATAAATTAAGAAACAAAAAAATGATTTTAATTTTTAAATACTTTAAAGCTTTAATCATAAGTTAACAAGGGACAAAAAGTAAAGAGGGGAAGCGAGCGAAAATCGAAAGCCCTAAAGACAAAATAGAAGAGGGGAAATAAAAAGAGATCTCCAAACAGTCTATCATCATCTATCCCAATTCCATCTTCGATAAAATAATATATTCTCGTAGTAATTTTTTAAAAAAATTTTATTAAAACAGAAGAATAAATTAGTGAAATTTAATATTCTTCGTTGGATCGGTGTCTGCAACTCGGAGCGATTGAATCCGAAGGAAAATCGAAAATGGAGGATGAGAAGAAGAAAAAGAGAAACAAGAAGAAGAAAAACAAGCAGACCAAAACTACAGAAGAAGATGGAGATCAGAATCAGAACAATCATGTCAGCAATGGCCAGAACGGCGACGTCGCCGGCAATGCTGAGGTGGATCTGGATAGCCATCAGCCTAATGGCGCGCTTGCCGTAAGTGAATCATTTAATTTTCTCTTTTATTCGTTATTTTTAGTTAAGGTTTACCGTTTATTAATAGCTTTAAGACATTCATCTTCCACAGTAATTATGATATTTTGACTCTATGATGATTTACGTATAATATTAATATCTTTAATTTATCTGTATCTAATAAAGATCGATGTTCAGTAACATTAGTGATGCAATTGCATGATAGGCTGCCTTACATTGAAAATTTGGTTTATGATAAATAACAGTTGATGTTAAAAGAGAATTAGAGGGAAGAAGTAGAGATAACATTTTGCAACCACAAACTCTCCCTTAAAAAGTCGAAAGTGTTTTAGGTTTCTTTGGGAGCTGTAATGTATTTATGTAGTGGAAATTAGATCGTGGATTAATGCTGAAGAACAATAAGCAACTGTTTGTGGTCCATGTTACAATAGCAAGGACCCTCAGGATTGCTTTCAGTTATCGTTGCCACCTTTTTAGATTTGTTCCAGTCACTTGTAACTTGTGCAACATCTTGTATTATATCTGATGTTCAGTCCATGGTAAGATGAGAAACATAACTTGGAGCAAATTGGGGTAAGGTAATATGTATAGTTTCTTTTCATCCTCTGTTCCAAACTTTTTGACGTTGTTTGTTGTTGACACTTTAACAAGTTTGCTTTACTTCTGCAGGACTCTGTGGAAGAGATGATTAAGGAATTACAGAAAGAGAATGAATCGCATGTACAGAAAGAGGTAATACAGATTCATCTGATTGTGGAATTAGACAAACAGATATACTGTCAACTTGCTCTTTATCTGCACAATTCATTTATTTATTTTTCTTGGGTTCGATTGGTATCACTAAACTAATGCTTAATTTGTCACATTTGTACAGGCTACTTTGCAAGAGACAGTCAAACACTTACAAGATTTAAATGAGTCGTACATACAGAAAGAGGTTAACTCAATGTTATTATGAGAAGGAAATAAGCAAATTATCTTGTTAAGTTGTGTTTAAATTTGAAAAATTTTGCTTTTTCCTTCTCTCTTTCACTTATATTACATTTCTTTTACTATTTAATTTTGTAGTTTGTAGCTTAAGCATTTGTATTATACAGGCTTCCTTAGAAGAGACGCTCAAGCAGTTAAGAAATGAGTTTGATTCACACATGAAGAGAGAGGTAATATATACAGACCTACTTGTGGCTATCAACACAGAAAAAATGTTGCCTGAAAATGCATTAGATTTTATATAAATACAATTTGTTCTCTAGTTTGGTCATTTCACAACATTTCCTTGAATTTCTTTTGTGAAGCATTAGTGATTCACTTTCTTCTAATAGGTTTCCTTAGAAGAGTCGATCTTGAAATTACAACATGAAAATGACTCACACCTACAGAAAGAGGTAATGTAGGGTTTACAGCTAATATTCTGTGAGTTTTTCCATACATGACGGGGTTTTACAGCTAATATTCTGTGAGTTTTTCCATACATGACGGGGTTTTACCTTATTTTGTCTTGCAAATAGTCATAAAAAATTTTGCTGTGATTGAAAGCTACCTCTCTCTCTCTCTCAGTCTTCCCCATTTTGTTCTAAGCACAAAATAACCCTCTTGTGGTCTCACAGGCTTCCTTAGAGGAGAAAATCCAACAACTGCAATACGAATCTGAGTCACATATGCAGAATGTGGTAACATACTAATTTTCTTGCTCTCTTTTTTTTTTTGGCAACAACATGGTAAAGTTAATGTAATAATTGCAGAGACATGCATATTTGTGGGCTAGACAGTCTGATTTTTATCTAAATGTTTTTATTTACCTTCTCAACTGGAATTTGCTATGCCTGACTAGATGATATGCAGGCTGGTTTACAGATGAATATTGGAGAATTACAGGGTCAAAAGGAACTCTGGCTTCAAGAAAAGGTAATTGGGGTGATGCATATTCATAAGGACAACATCTTTCGATGTTTGTTTTCCCATATTCACTCCTATCCTTAATGACACATGCACTTTTAATGAAACAGTACTGTCTCCAGTATCTTTAGCATTGTTATTGGAAGGGTAATTTTATGTCATGCAACATGCAGGCCAGCTTGGAGGAGAAAATTAGTCGAATACTGGAGGAGAAAGCTGCTCTAGATCTGAAAGGGGTAGGCTTTTTGGCCGTCTTGATTATGATTTTGTCTCTGTTTTTGCTGGTTTAAATTCTTTCTTGTTATAGTTTATTTCCAGTTTGTGTCCTTCCTTCAAATTTGCGGTTTGTAATTTTGAAAAAAGTTGGGTAATATTGTGTAGGCAAACTTGGAGGAAAAGATCAAACAGCTAGAGGAAGAGAACGAGTCTTGGATTATGACAGAGGTAGGAATTTTGCTCTTATCATGTGTGTAATAATGCATTTTTTTAAGTAAATGGGGATGTGTATTAAATTTCCTGGACATGAAATCCTTTTTATATCTGTTTTCCTTTTTAGATTGTTCATAACTTTATGGATCTTTCTAAGGGTTATTGTACAAACAATGTATTTATTTTATTGCTTTAAAAGTCTTTATAAAGTTGTATCATCCATCTATGTATGTCTGAAACATTAGAATTTAATAGCAATTGGTTTTTCATCCTAATTTTTTATTTCACTGTTTACAGAATTCCACCAGAGAAGCAATTTCTACATTGAATCGTGATATAACAAGACTTAAAGTGCAGGTACAGCGCTTTTGCCCTTGTACTTTAAAGGGTTCTTCTGGTATATCAGGTTCTATGGTGTTATATCTCTATTTTGCTTGACAATAATCATATAAGGTGATTCTGAATTGTTAGTATAGTTTGAGTGTGGGCTGCACGAAACCCAACTGCCGTGCAGTGCAATTTTTTTTGTTCTGATATGGAAATTAAAACAAAGCTTGGCAGGTAGTTGAGTTGGAAGAATCCAGGAGCAGTCTTTCACGCGAAAATCAGCAGCTTACGGAAAATGTATCTGGCCTGCAATTACATATTCAAAACCTTGAGAGGAACATGACCTCTGCTTCCTTGTCAGATGAACTTAGAAAGGTTTGCTTTCATTAAACTCGCTTTTACTCCCCCCTTAGTCTGGAGGTTTCGTCTGCTAAATGTTGGTTTGACTTTTGGTCCTTTAAATTTATTCAGAAATATTATAACAAATGAACAAATAGTTACTTTTGTCAAGAAATTTAGGAAGACAAAATAATGTAGTTGACTATCTTTCTCCAATGTAGCAAGCTTCTGCAAATGAGGAGCTGAATTCTCAGATTGAAGCAGCTAGTGCGCTGGTCAACAAATTGATAATGGAGAATGCAGAGCTTGTTGAGAAGGTGCCTTTCTTTTCCTGCAAAGCTCTATCATTAGTTTTTGCTAATTTTTATTTTTCATTTTAAAGCCAATCTACAAACACTTTTTCATGTCTGGAAATGTGCCCATCTTTTTTTCTTTTCTTTTTTTTTTTTGGTCAGGTTAATGAGTTATATGTTAAGCTAGAGCGAAAAAAGTTGGCAGGACTTTCTTTAGCCACTGAAAGTGTTCGAATGGATGAAGTTGCAGAAATGAATGGCTTTTCTGATTATCTACCTGAACCCACTGAGAATGGTTCTATATTGGTTCCGAAGTTGGATTCTCAAGAAGCTCTTGCAAGTCAGAATGGGAAAATCAATGGTGGGTATATGAATGGGGAAGCTGTTGCCCCTCCAGCCTTTGCAGAAGCTGAGGACTCGGGAGAAATTGTGCAAATTCCTCTGGATGATACTGATGTACGAGATTTAGAGTCCCAGAATATTAACGGTGAAGAAAGTGCTGTGCCGCTCACAGATGCTCCCCTGATTGGTGCTCCATTCCGGTTAATATCCTTTGTCGCTAAATATGTTAGCGGTGCTGACTTGGTTGACAACACTTAAATCTCCTAGATTAGCTTAGATGCAATTTTCATTCACCATTGATTTTTATTACTTTCTTTTGCAATATACACAGTATGCTTTCGAACCAGAGATCAACGATGGCCTGCATTAGGTTGTCTACATTGTTTTTGTACTGATAAATGTATCTGTCACAAGTGAGAAATGCTAATTTTATTTTCGCCGGTATTAGTGGATAGCAGTTGTTCTGTTGCTGCTATTCACACCATCCGTAATATTTCAGCTGAGATGGTTGAACCAAGGGCTTGCTTGGCTTGGCTTGGCTTGGCATGTAACAAACATTTTGGTGCTTTGATTTTGACAATTAATGTTTTTCGATAAATACAGAATGGATACAATTATTCCACTGTCCTAACAATTTCTACAATTTTGGGCCTTTTTTTTTTGTCTTCCAAGTTTACACAAATCTGGAAAGGGGAAATGATTTTTTTTTTGTCCAAAAGAAAGGGGAAATGATGGAGATGGACATTTTTTTTTTGCCTAAATTCCTACAAGATTAACACAAACTTGAATCTGCACTGTTGTTACCGATGGCTCAACTTTTAAAATGTCAACAGCATGGCTGGCATCAATTATGGAGTTTGAATATTTGAGCCTTTGGACCTGTTGTCCTCTGATGAGGGCCGGTTTTCAGAATCGGATGGCCGGATTTCTTCAATCATCCTAGTTGCTTCCTCCATTGTAGGCCTCGTGTCCGGCATCCTCGCCACACATGCCATTGCTATCTGTAGCATCTGCACCAGCTCTTCTTCAATGTTTTGATATTTCATCAGCTCTACATCAAACACTTCAGCAGTCCATTCCTCTCTAACAACAGACTGAACCCACCTTGGAAGGTCGACCACATCTTCATGCCCTGATGATTGGACTGGTGCTTTGCCTGTCAGCATCTCTAGGAGAAGTACACCGAAACTGTAGACATCAGACTTCTGACTAAATTTTCGAGTTTCAATCACCTCAGGAGCTCGGTATCCTGCACTTCTAGATGGAACAGTAGGGAAACTCATTAAAGAAGTCAATCCAAAATCACAGATGCAGCCATGTAAGTCTTGATCGAGGAGGACGTTGGAGGACTTGATGTTGCCATGGATGAATTTTCCACCTGCAGAAGAATGGATATGGGCAATGCCTTTTGCTGCTCCTAGGGAAATCTTTAACCTGGTATCCCAGTCTGGCAGAGTACGTCCACCTTCCCGGCTTCCTGTTATGAAATCAGGAATAAAGGACCATGAAACCGGATCATTATTCAGAATTCTAGTCAGAGCATCAATATCATGCAGTAGACTACTGCATGCATTTCTCCTTTCTGCATAAGCTACATCTGTGTTTCCTCTTATACTAATGTAAGGAGGTTTAAATTACCCAAAATATGTAGTGAATTATTCCATAAATTACATTAACAAATAATCTTCAAACGTGATATAATTTACGATATGAAATGAAAGGTAAATAAAGAATGATCAGATAAACATACCGTGCAATAATGAGAACAAACTGCCAGCTGCTTTGTAGTCATAAACCAGCAGCTTCTCATCCTTGGAATAGTAATAAGCGCGAAGAGACACGAGATTTGGGTGCTGACCAATCCTTCCCACAATGTCCATTTGTTGTTCAAATTCTCTTTTCCCGGCAACTACTTCTTTCAACCTCTTCACGACCACTGTTGTTCCTTCTTCCAGGATAGCCTTATAGGTCGTACCATAACTCCCTTTTCCTAGCACTTCAGCAGAAGCTCTCAGCAAATCCTCAAGATCAAAATTATATGAACAACCTTCAAAGAAAACCAACTTGTTCTTCTCAGCTTCTTGCACCCCACTCCCAAAATCCTCCTTAGGTTTCTCGCCCCTTCCACCTTTCCCTTTTGATGTAAGAGTACCTTGACCATCCTTTCTCTTTATACAGCAAAGCACTAGCATAAGCAACATGAAAATCACTATTGCAGAACCTCCGACTGCTATGGCAATTATTGCACCTGTACTCAATTTCTTATGGGAGACCCCTTTTGGACTTTCTGGTACTTTTGGTGGAGGTAAGGAAGTTGGAGAAGGAGAAGGTGAAGGGCTTATTGTAAGACACTTGTTCAGTGGAGGCCCACATAGATCATTTCCTACAAAGGAAGTAGCAGGGAACTGCTGGAGTGTAGATGGTACAGACCCATTTAAATGGTTGTAGCTCAAATTCAAAAACCTTAGTCTTGGAAGTTTGAGATTGGGGATAAGTCCTGTAAGGAAGTTATTCTGGAGGTTTAAACCAGTCAGGTTTGTCAAATTTTGAATTGTGGTTGGAATGTTGCCTGTGAAGGAGTTGAAGGAGAGATCAAGAAAATCCAGGTTGGGAGGGAGAGAAGAAGGAATGTCTCCTGAAAAGTTGTTATGCTGAAGGAATATGTAACGAAGAGAGGGAAGGGAGAGTATGTCAGATGGAAGGTTACCACTAAGGTGGTTGGATCGGAGACTGAGGGTCATGAGAGCATCCAGCTTTCCAAGTGTGTTGGTTGGAATAGGACCATACAGTCCAACACCAGGAAGGTGGATACCAACCACACGGGATCCATCCTTGCTGCAATTGATGCCAACCCATGAAGTGCATACCGGGGTAGCAGGATTCCAGTTAAGTCTCCTCCCCTGAGGAACAATGGCAGAAAATGTAAGGAGGGCTTGCTCATCTGAGTTTAGGTCAGCAACTGTTTCTGTAATGCAAAACAGAAGAAGGACGGCAAATGCAGCAAAACAGGAAGCCAGCTTCATCTCAGCAGTCTTTGTTCCCCTGTCAAAGCAATTTATTTAGCAAAGGTGCTTTCCATTGTCAAAACCTGGAAACAGAATTACAACCATTAAAGAAAAGGAGAAAAAAAAAAAAAAGCACACCCACACACAAATAATAACAGATGCAAAAAAAAGGTCCTCTTATCTAACAGGCAGTATTGGCGAGGCAAAGAAGCAACTATACATCATCAAATGCAATACCTAACAGATTTTACAACATCTAAATAGTTCAGAGAATGATTCAGCCACAAGATTTCTCTTTTCTTTTCTTTCTTAATAGTAGTAATGACTTTTTTCCTTTTTCCCCCATGGAAGACAAAACAGGTAAAATTTTCCAAAAAACATTATTATTTGAGAAGAAAAAAGTAAGGGTTAAATTTGAAAATCAGCAAAATGCTGGTGTCAACTAACTGATCTTCTTTCCACAATATATTCTTGATCATGATTATCTAGTTTGAAGTTTAAAAGAATAAATTAACTACTTTGTTCACAGTAACGATCATATGCTGGCTAAACAAGAAAGATGAGCAGACATTTTCTTGAAAAGTTCTACTAGCAAAGAATGAAAGTAATAGCATGGGGGACCTTTGTTTCATGATACAATGGGAATAAAATTATAAACTTATACAGGTATAAATATAATCTAAAGCATAGTCACCGGCAAAATGGGTTTAAAAGCATAATCCTTTTTCAATAAAGCTAAAGCAATTGCCCTAAAGCTAGCAATTTAAAACCTTGAAATAATAGCACTTTCAGCTTTAAAAATTTTATCTCCGTTCATGTTCAAAAGTAGTCAATACTTGCGCATACAAACAGAAGAAATTCTAAGAACAATGAATCGAACAAATTAATGTTCATATAAAATTTTAAAAATTCTTATAGCATAAGAACAAGCATATATACCACAATGCACATAGAAAAAGAATAATAACAGTAGAAGATTAGATAGATGAACAAATTGGGTAGTCAAAGTCCTTTTTTCTGCTCAAATAGGCAGCAAAAGCAATGACAAGATATTAACTTTTTGATTAATCAAAGGTTATCAAGTGAAGCTTTTGGCATGTGGAGCCATGGAATGTATATAAGTTAACAGCTAGGTTTATTAAGGAAAAGACAGCAAGTTTATCAAGGTTTTGTTACTCAAAAGGCGTTTGCTTTATTTGACCCTTAAGCTAATTTGATTTCCAATTAAATACTACCACTATTACTACTAAATTCCAGGCAAAGGGCTGGAACCCTTTTACTTCAAATTTTTTTTCTAAACCATGAAAACCTAAAATTAGAAATTTTGCTTTATGTGAACTGACATCTGCCCATTCTAGTATTCACCAAATTGCTCAAAAAAAATTCCCTTTTTTCTTAAAAACACAAACAAAGAACCAAAGCAGTTCAATTTCCCTCAAAACTCTGAAGTTAAAAATCATAATGCTGATACAATTCTTTTAGAGCTCAGAAAGAAAAACAGGAAACATATTAGAATAAAATGGGAGAAGAAATCATAACAGAGCTGAAATCTATAATTCGATTGTTTCCCAGAATTCAATTCACAAATTAAGAAAGACCCAAACCAGCAGAATCTAAAAGAACATCAAAACAAACAAGTACTAAACAATTTGCGGCAAAATAAGAACAGAGAGAGAGAGAGAGGGGAAAAACAGACCTTTAGAAAGAGAGGGGTTGAAAGAGCAATGAGAGGAAGAAGCTGAAGAATCCTTGGATCAGAAACTGAGAAGTGAAGAAGCTACTAAAATGGCAATTGTTAAACGCCTTTAACTTTAACGGCATTTCTTCACCAATACAAAAGGAAAAAAAAGATTCAAAAAAAGAAACCAAAGCAGAATATAGTGTGAAGTTTAAAAAGGAGAAAGAAAAAAAAAGCAGTAATTATTTGGGTTAAGAGAATTTGGAAGAGTTGAGCCGACAGCTTAGACTTGTTCGTCAAGTTAACGTCAATTCGGCCCTTAAACACCTCCGAATTTGCAGATCTCGAAGATTCCACTTTCCCGTTGGACTAATGGCGATGGGTTGTTTATAGAATTTTAGAATAGAATCCAGGCAGGCAGGGAGTAGACTGGAAAATATGAGAGTGAGAGAAGTTGAAAAGAAAACAGTTTGACCAAAAAATAACAAATCCTAAAAATAAAATTGAAAAAAAATGGTCCATCCTACATAATATAACGACGTTGCCTGACCTGAGCGTAGAGTAGGTGGAGTCCACTCTCTCACTTTATTTTTTTTATTATTATTTTTGTTCTCATAACTAACTAATCCTGCCATATTAACTGTTTTTCAATTTTTTAGTATTTAATCAATTTAATTAATGACACTAGCAAGTAGCAAAATAGCAAAGTGTTTGTTCTTGGACTTGGATATATATTACTTTAACTATTTCTTTTGTTCTTGTAACTAGTCCTTACTTTCACGTGTGTTAGTATGTGACCCAAGTTGTTTTAAAGAAGTCTATTATTAGAGCTGGTAAAATTTCACCTGAGTGCGGGTATTCGACTCGATCACATGAAACCAAACCTTATCCAACTCGATTCGACCAAAAAATCCACTCAATCCGAAACCGAAATGACCAAATCCTTAAAAAATCGAAGGCTCAAACCCGAAGTTATCGGAACCATATGACCCAAAACTGAAAAAAGACCTGAACCAAAATTGACCAAAACCCAAATGACCCGACATTTAAGCGATCAGAACCCAACCCAATCCGAAACTGAAAATTAACCAAACTCTTATAACCCAAAATTTCCTTAACCCGAAACTGACTTAAACCAAATCCAACCCGACCAGCCCATTTGTATATACATTGGGTTTTACTATCATAGTAACATAAGAAATTATCTCACACAAAGAAAAATATTAACAACGTAAAACATCAAATTTAAACCACAGCAAAAGTTACATTTATCAAGCAAAAAATTAATTATAAGTCAAACAAAATAATTGCACGTCAGAGATTAACAAATTTTAATCATAATACATTATTATAAACCATCAAATAATAAGATGTGAATCATTATAACTTTTTAAATTAAAATGGTAAAAATAAAATAATTATAAACTATTGAATTTAATTAAATGAAAATAGTGTTTTTAGTAGAATAAAACTGTATCTACATTATATTAAAAAGTACATACTCTTGTAAAACTTTTGAATCGCCCATTATACCCTTATTTTTCGAATATATTTCTTAAATGTCATTGTTTAGACATTTATAGTTTTACTAAACTAAAAACTCTATTTTTATTTAATTAAATATGATATCCTTGTAACTATTTAATTTTTACCATTTTACTATTTTAATTAAAAAATTATATATATTAGAATTTTTTAAATATATTTTTATAGTTTTTCTCAACTAAAAACTCTATTTTTTGGCAAAAAAAAACTAAAAACTCTATTTTTATTTAATTAAATATAATATCCTTATACCTATTTTATTTTTATCAATTTACTAATTTAATTAAAAAACTTAGATATATTAGAATTTTTAAAATATATTTCTTAAATGACATTGTTTAAATTTTACAGTTTTTTTAAGAAATAAAATTTTACAATTATTCTACTAAAAACTCTATTTTTATTTAATTGAATTCAATATTTTTATAAATATTTTAATTTACCATTTTAATTTTAAAAAAATTGGAGACTTTTTTCAATTATAATATAAAATAATTTGAACAAAAAAATTTATAATATAAACTAACAAACATCTTATTATCAAGTTTAAAAGTTAAAATAATTTACCTAATCATTAATTATTCATCATTTTTTAAAATAATTAAGTTAAAAATTTATTTAAAATTTAATTATTGTGATTGACCTTTTTCAATTTTGGAGTACTGTGTATTGATAGTTTAATATATTGGACTGTATAACAAGAATTTAAAGTTTTTAAAAATAAAAAGAAGAGTAACATGCAATTATTTCCTTTGACTTATAAAGTTAGAGGAGCTAACGTAAAAAAATAAAAAATAAAATAAAATAACATAAAAAATTAGAGGAGTCAATTGGGCGGGTTGGAGGGGTTTCGGGTCATACTCATCTGGGTCCATGTCATATGAGTGAGGTAATTTTCTCAGGTCATTCGAGTTTCGGCTCATCTGGATTCAGGTCATTCGGGTCTCAGGTCTGCTGGATTTAGGGTCATGCATGTTCGGGTTTTAGCCTTAGGTTACTCGGGTTCTGGGTCATTCGGGTTTTGGATTTTTCAGGTTTAGGACTCGGATCAATTGGGTCAGCCTTGAATTTTTAAATGTTTAATTCTTAAATTTATTTAAAATGGTTAAAATTATAACAATTTGTATTTTATTGAATAAAACATAATTTTAGTTTATAATATTCTTGGGTCATCAGGTTATCTTGTCGGGTTATTCAGGTTACGAGTTTGTCGGGTCTGGATAGGACAGGTTCGGGTTGTTTAATTTTTTTGGTCAAATCGGATTCGGTCTGATTGGGACGGGTTATCGAGATTGGATCAGATTTTATCAGTTTTACTTATAATTAATTTCAATTATTATTTTAATTTTCTTTTAATTTAAACACGATTGGTCACGTGCACCGCACGTGGAAGTGAAAACTAGTATTAAAAAAATTTAATATATCAAAATTTTTATTGAAAAATAGTAAAATGGTAAAAATAAAGTAATTATAAATTATTAAATTTAATTGAATAAAAATAGAGTTTTTAGTAGAATAAAACTATAATAATTAAGAAATGACATTTAAGAAATATATTTAACAAATAAGGGTATAATAGGCGATTCAAAAGTTTTACAAGTGAATGTACTTTTTAATATAGTATAGATTACTTGTATTTGTTACTAATAATTTGGACATACTTTCTTTTTCTTGGTAAAAACTTTAGACATACCTTAGTAATTAGTGTATATATAAATATTTTTTTCATATCATATGATCAAATATATTTTCATATTTGGATTTCATATGATAGGAGTTGCATAGATTTTAATTTTTGTAATTGGAATTAAGGGTTTTATATCAATAGTAAATATAAATTATTGTTCTTTTTAAACATCAAAAGATATCAAGTTGTCAGTTTTGAATTAAATTTGTGAAAAAAGTGAAAACATCCGTTACTTTTTTTTTTTTGGCGATGAAAAACATCCGTTACTTATACAAAATCAAAGTCAACACATTTGTTACCTTTTTGAAAGGTATGTATTGCCCATTTAATTTTATTCTCGTATTGATTGTTGGTTTCAATAATTTATTACTATACTTCATTATCTTGTTTGTTAATTTCATTATCATGAATGTCTAAAGAATTTATACCCTCATATTAGATATTAGTAGTAATACTACTTTATAAAGTTTAATAATTTGAAAATTGGGAAAACCATCCATTTCTAAAAATTATAGTAGGTATAAATAATATTATGCGCATGAAGAATGAGGAATAATGTAACAACAAAGGAGAGAGGACCCAGTGACCACGAGGGAGAATTATGTGACAGAAAAAGATATACATATATGTTACTATTATCATGGAATAATAATGATGATTCTTCATAATGTTTTTCATGGTGAACCCTTCTTCACTGTTGGGTGGTTGGGAGTTTTTTTCGGGTTTTTTCGAGGGCATCAATCAGTGAAGAAGGTTCTCCAAATCCAGCCGTGGGTCAGATTTCCTCTTGCTAGCCAGTAACACCAATGCTTTAAGCTTCCCCCAAAATTGTAAATGAGTTAGATACTTTGCTTAAGTAGCAGGAAAATTTTGCTATCAATCATGTAATGCAATGATTAAACAAACAAATTCTCTTCTTTTATTCCCTTCATAAAATTTAAGTGATGAGTGTATTGAACGAGGGCCATCACTTAAAATTATATATTAACTAAATACTGACCAAATTGACCGGCGATTAAACCATTTAACCCATAATTTGAGATTATGAGATCTTGAACGGGTCGGTATTTAGGCCGAACTTAATTAATAACTATGAACACTTGAATGCTATAAATTTTATCTCAAAAAACATATGGCGTAATAGACATTTGCCTCATGAACTTGTAAGAAAGAGACAAAATTAGTATTTGAACTTCCAAAATTGTTAATTACACGTTTGAATTTCTGAAAAATGAACAAATTAGTCATTTTAGACGAAAATTGGTTAAATTCCGTTAACAATTGAATGAAACTATCGGAGCCATGCCAATTTCCGAAAACAAAAATACTAATTTTCGTCCAATTGTTAACGGAATTGAACTATGATTTCCATCCGAAATGGCTAAATTCTCCCTTTTTTGACAAGTTCATGCATACAATTAACAAATTTGAAAATTCAATAGCTGATTTGTCCTTCTTTACAAGTTTTAAAGCCAAATTGTCTATTAATTAAGCCAAAAATATAATCAATCCAACTTTTTTGGTGGGTTCAAAAGTTTTAGCATATAATTTCAATTCATTAGGTATTATTCTGCATGATTAAATTGATTATGCATCATGAATTTGGTTTTGATTTTAAAATGAGTAGTTATATATAGGACACTCCAACTCATTTAACATAAGATTATGAACGGTTGAGCAAAACCCTAATTATTTGTGTTTTTCTTAAACTTGAAAAAGAAAAAAAATTCATACCCTTACTTACCATTTTAATGATTAAGTGATATTATTATAAATTTATTTTGACAAATGAGTTTTGGTATTCATGAGTTTCTAGTCAAATATTAGGTGGAAAATTGGCTTTGGATACCATAGTAGTACAAATTACAAAAAGACAAAGTGAAGTTCCCATCTACTTGAAATTTCTTTTGTGAAAGTGAAATCTAACTTCCCCCACCCCACCCAGTCCTGCTCTGCTGGGCTGGCAATGGGCATCTAAATGGGCTCCAATGAAAAGTCCAAAGGGGTTTAGTTTCTATACTAAAATGGAAGAAGGAAAGATGCAAAGCTCAAATTCTTTCTCAAAATTGATTTTTTAATCCAATAGATTATTATCCATATTATGTATAAATAATAACATGGTTGAAGGTGAAAGTCATATGTGAGAGAGAATCTTAATAATTATGGAAGCACATGAAGGAATGTGGTTGTTCTCAAAAATTTTAATTATAAAGGAAAGGGGTTTGACTTAAACAAGTGGATTAGCTTTCACTTTAGTTCCCAAATAAGATAATCAAAGAATACCATGTTTAGCCTATTTGAGTGGTTCATATATAGTTATAGAGGAATCAAATATATAGTGGATAAAAATGCAACTGAAATCAGATATATTAATTGTTTTCCATTTCCATGGTTGAGTTTAGCCTTGAAAGAACCCTTTTTCTCTTTTCTCAAAAAAGAAAAATCCAATTTGCTGCATTGAATTATGAAATTGACATAGACCACTTTCTGTTCAATTTTATATATAATACCACAAGGTAGGAAATGAGAGAGGCTTCCACGTTTTTTATTTCCCCTTTTCCCTCATGTGGGGGGCAAAGAGAATTCAAAATTCTTGTTCAAATTCAAAGAAGATGAGACTGGAAATCTCTCAAGTAAGGTAAGTATTGTTTAAAATGAAGTTTCCATATTCAATTTCATAACCACCTCCACCATAGTTGGTTGAGTAAATCATTATCTATCATCAATTTATAATAAATGAAATGAAATACAAAAAGCACCTTTTGACATTTTAAAGCCGATATTCCCACCTGCTTCACCTCAGCTTACTCAATCTTTCCTTTTAATTTTTTTTTTTTTGATTCGTGATCCTTGTTAGGTACGGCAGTTACAGTAATATATGGCTGGCATTGCCATACGAAAATCTCCCATGTCCATTTCAATGGAAGACGAAGAACATTAGCTACTTAAGAATATAAGTTGGTAAAATAAATGCTAATATTACTGATAATCGTGTAATCTGTTAATAAAGTATTAGGTTGTCGACGAGTGAAAAGAAAAAAAGAATGTGGTAAATCTCTATCAAGTCTTACAGACAACAAAGATATAATAGGAAGATCACCAGTTAAATTTTGATTTTTCCTTTTGCAGAAACACGTACATACCGCCTTCTTCACTCCTCAAATTCGGTGATAGAAGCTGTCAGATTACATTTCCTTTAGAAGTAACCAAATAATTATAAGGGCACAAATTGTAAAGGTAAAAAATAAATATGAATTAAGAAGAGAAGAAAAAAAGAAACACTTCTTAGATGTTATAACAGTCCAAAAGGTTCAGGCAGAGACTCAAATCCATTATCAAAGATGGATGCTTGATCGGATTTATCATCGATGCTATGCAGCCAGTTTGTATTCTTCAAGTCTTCTTTTAGCAAGATTGCATCATACCGAGAACTCTCGTAGATGTCTACCTCACTTAATTTGGCAGAGTATCTCCCATCATGGGAATTGTTTCCGTTCTCTGTGGGTCTGTTAATACTATTTCCATTTTCATAGTAGTCTCCATTCTGCAAGCTACCGGGGCTTCCATTGCTATTGACAGTGTCTGAAGCATTAAATGACCGGAGAGATTGGGTTTTGGCAGTGGCAGATCGGATGCTCTGAGGAAAAAGAGTTGTGCCAGAAAGGGAACGAATGCTCCCTGTCCCGTTTCTTATGTCCTGCATTAGAGAATATAAATGATCTAAGGATTACACAAAATGATAAACCTTATAAATCACAAGGAAGTAGGAACATGATGCAATCTCTCACTGCTGCAAAAGCATCTAAAAATTAGATCACAGCCAATTCCAACTTTTAAACATGTCATTTCAAATCCAAGCTCCTATTCAGAAATCCGAGTTAATACTTCAAGACGTGAGCATTTCTAGCTAAAACTTTTCATGATGATAGTAGAGTGAAAGTATCTGATTCTGAGTTGAGGGTGCGATTATAATGATGGTGGTGGCAGAAACCAAGAATGATAACTTTACTTTAATGACACTATTCCTTACCCTTGCTGCATTTAAATTACTTAGCATGTGATATGGAATAGTAAAAGATTTTAAACACATCAAATTGCTAACATTTATAACGAGCAGATTCTTACAGACTTTTAATGATTTCAATCAATAACGAGTAGAGGGAAGCATACCATATGCCTTATAGCCATATCCAGTGACTTTTTTGAGATATTCCTCCCGAATCCTGCGCTATCTGCAGTGGTTACTGAAGACTTTACAGGTTTCCGCATAGCTAAATCTGAAACATTTGAGGTCTTTCGAGACTCATGTATATCAGATGCATGCCCATTAGAATGGACCCGAGTCCTTGCCGGAGGTTCAGTGAGTCTTCCCCTTGAGACAATCGGTGATGAATGTCTTCTGGGCATATTTACAGAGCTAGTAGGGTCTTGATTTGCCTTCATGGTGACAGAAGCACCAGGCCTAGACCTACCAGCAGAGACTGGCCTATCTGGCAGAGTTGTTCT
The DNA here is from genome assembly GCA_001974825.2 of Corchorus olitorius. Taxonomy (NCBI): domain Eukaryota; kingdom Viridiplantae; phylum Streptophyta; class Magnoliopsida; order Malvales; family Malvaceae; genus Corchorus; species Corchorus olitorius. The sequence goes on along the minus strand of AWUE01017597.1, from coordinate 28,222 downwards.
GAGGTTTGGTGGTGTGTCAAGAGGAAAATCAGGGGGTACAACTGGCTGTTGCAGGGGCCGGACTCGAGGACTTGGAGAGCTTGCTCGGGATGATGGAGCTGAACTGCGACCATTTGAAAGAATGCGCCCAGCAGAAGGTGAAGCACTTGCTGCTGAAGATAGAGAAGGCACTGGATTCCGACGCGTGGGGGTTGATGGACGAGAATTTGAACGAATAGCTGTTGAGTTCGAGTTTGCACTGATTTGTGGTCTAGAACTTGGAGTTGATGGTCTTGAACTTGGAGATGGTCGACTCTTGTCAGTATAAGTGCTGGTGGGAGCTGGACGAACTTTTGAAGGAGTTGAGGGCCGTGATGATGTTGAGCGGGCAGATGGGGTTGAAGGTCTTGCTATCGATGGCGAGCGGCTGATGGGAGAGGATGGTCTAATATAGGATGACACAGAAGCTGAGCTTGTATTGAGAACTGAAGGCCCCCCCCTGTTTGAGGAATAATTACTATAAGAAGAAGAGAGAGAAGGACGGGTTACTGAACTGCTTCTAGCGGGTCTTGAGGAATGATTGCTCTCAGATTGCGAAACTGAAAGCTGAAACAGAGAGATGAACAGAGAATTAGTCAATTGTGTTTGTAAACTTCAAGTGGCTGAGGCATTCCCGCATTGGTAGCCACAGCTTGAATTAACAACAGTCAAATTTCAACCAAAAAGAGGAACAACCCACCCAAAATTTGCCAGAACTTGCAATAACATAAAGCTTAGGGCAAAATAAGTCTGAATATAGGAAAAAACGCATACCCTTGAAGCCTTTGTGGTTGAAACTGATCTAACTTTGGGATTGCTTCTTGGAGCTACTGAAGTTGACTGAGATTCGGTTCCCTCAGATGAAGGAAAAAGTGGAGTTCCAGGAGGAGTAAGAAGCCTAATGACATAAGCAGTTATTGCTAATTAGGGTACAACTTAACAAGGATATATGAAAAGTAATTCTAAAAGCAAGTCTCAATTGAGTATCCTCAGCAATAGATTACTGACAAATGTTTTGAAACCAGTTATTTGACCACTAAAGCAATTAAGTTCTTTTTTAAGCTTAGAATCCAAATGTGTGTTTACCTGAGTAAGTCAACATTTTATGTAATGTTAATATACAAGTTGAACTTGAGATCAACCAAATGCAACTTGAAAAGTGTAAAAACAACGAGAAGGCTAGAGATTCATTTGAAGAAAAGGTGGTTCATTTAGATGTTTGTATTCTGCATTCTGTGCATATTCTGAGAAACGCCAGCCTATAATCCGTAACAGTTTACGTTGTTACTATTCACTTTCTACAGGGGAAAGACCTTTCTCCTAAGGACCTTAGCTTTCTTTTGCAAAATCACCCTATGAAAAAGAGCAATGCTATTTGTCCCGCCTAATTTTAGTTCTGACATGGCATTACTATAATTTCTAAACCCCTATTCAATGGAGTAATATCTTAAAATTTAGAGTTTACCCTATAATATAAACTTTCCTTATTTGTAACTAGGGGATAAATTGGAATTAAATTCTTACCTTAATTATCAGGTTGTATAACAGGCCGTAAAACCAGTCAGGCAAAAAGTATTTTCCTATGATCTGAAAAAAGGTCTACCTAGGGGAGAATCTATTATGGAAAATAAATCTAAATCTAAACATATCGATCCTGTATGTGGGAAATAAGTAAAAGATAACTCCAATTCAAAGCTGAAACATCACGGAAAACAAATAGATCCGAAAAGAATATGATGGAATGCAGAGTAACATGGCAATTGGATGGATTTAAATTTTGAAATTGATCTGAAAGAGCTATAAGTTATCTTGAAAAAAAAAAAAAAAAAAAAAGAAAGGAAAGAAAATTATTATCACTACAAGTAATGATTCATTTACCAGTCATAGTCATGTTTTCCTCCCTCTGTAGAGGAAAGTAGATCATCCAGCCCACTCTTTCCTACTTTTGCTGATCCAAGTGATAGCCTTCCCAGTTTTACTGATACTACACAAATCCAAACATCAAATATATTAATCAAAGTTAAACTTGATAAATGAAAAAAGAAAAAAAAGTTTAATGATTTTCGTCTCCCTTCAATATTCATTTTCCATTCCTAAAACGACATCGTTTGACCTGAAACTAAATTTTCTTTGCAAAATGCAAAAGCTATAGAATTGAAACCAATAACCAACTATCGTCCATCAATCATTTTCTCGTCTTCCAAGCAGAATATTCAGAAGCAGCTTAGCTAACTACCCGCTTGAAACCGACAAAGTAATAGGAGTTTGGAATTTAATCACTAATTTAAACAAAATGAATACATATATATTGATGCTAATAAAGGAAAAGAGATATATATTAATATCACGAGTAAAGAAGAAAAAGGTGAGTTGTTGGTACCATCAGAGGCTTCATCGGAGGAGGCAACGGAGAGGCTGCGGCGGTTCTTGGAGAAGAGATCCAAGTTTTCGTCGGAATCCCGCGGGAACAATCCTGAGGTCAAACTTTGACCACGGCGGTGACTATTGGAAGCCGCCGTCGAAACATTAATATTACTCCTTCCCCCGCCCGCCATCAGAGATTCGCGTAGATTCCTATTCATCATCTTCACTTCCAACTATATTACTCCTAAGCTGCTGCTGCTGCTTCTACTCCTACCGCCATATCTTCTTTGCCTTTCCTTTTTTGTTAATGTTTTCTATTTTGTTTGGTGAAAATCTTAAAATGTAGCTTTCCTGAAGAGAGAGAGAGAGAGGGGGGGGAGAAGGAAGCTTAAGATCTACCGCAAAGGAAAAATGGCAGTGCAAAGGAAAGACAGTTAGTCACCGCGCTGTCACTGTTATCTATGGCTTTTATTTCTTAATTTAAATTAAATAAAAAAAATTTACGTCATTTTGGCGGAAAAAAGAGAAGGGAAGGCAAGTCGTTTTTTTTAGATCTACGCACAGTGCCAACTGCCTCTCTTCTCTTAAGTCTTAACACACTTCAGCTTCAGGATCTGTGCTTTTGTTAACAGACAGCTGCTTTATATAAATAAATAATTTTTATAATAATAAATTAAGAGTTAATTAAACAACTTCTTTGCATAATTTTATTTTGTTAATGCCAGGTGTAAGGTGTTTGATGTTTATCTGGAGATGTGGAAGTCTCAAAATCATGTGATGATTCTTACTTTTCAGTTTTCAATTTCATCCCCACAGAGGAAAAAAAAATATGTGCACACGTTTTAATCTACTCAATTTGATTGTATGTATTAACTTTTGAATAATTCGAAATTGGGTCGCATTGCATGAAACTTTATTATATAAAAGAAACTACTTAGCATTACATATTTATTTTATTTATTCATATAATACTCAATTTAAAACTTAACAGCCATTCATTTCATTCTATAATTGTAATTATATTGTTCTTTTCTTTTTTGTTATATAAAAATATAAATTTGAAAGACTACTCCACAAACAAATAGTTTCTCCTAGCTTATAATCTTATTCTGTTGATTCTAGAATTCGAACTTATCCGGAATTATCAAATTTTAAACAACTAAAATGTCTGATTGGGAGAATTATGAAAAGAAAAAATTTTACATGCTTTTTTGGTTATGAAGTCCAAGGTTAGGATGAAAGGTGCATGGAAATTTTGGTCCCACCCCTTAAAGGAAATGACTTTTAATGAATATAAGTGTTGATGATACTTTTGCTTTTATGTTGTTTACTTGTTTTGATTTATTTTCTTATTAGATAAAAAAAGAAAAATTAGAATTTGATGGGTGATCTAGAAAAGATAATGAGTCTAATTCCCCCAACCACCCGATTAGAGGGAAATTAAGAAAAGAATAAAAACCCTAATTAATACACGTACTATATATATAATATATATATAGTAATAGAATTGATTTTATTAGAAATTATAGAGCTTGATGAAATTTCTTTGTTTTGGTACTTGGTAGGGTAGGTAGCTATGTGACTTTTATAAACTTGAATCTAAATATATGCTACTTATTTAAAACAAAATTCCATTATTAACTTTACTAAACTTAAATTTGAATAAGATATTAAGAGTTTTTATTCGAAATTATTCAAAAACTCAAAAATGATATCGACTCGAGATTATCTAAACATGTCCTTTTACCACGTCAAACATAATTTTTGTATATATCTTATTCCAACATAACATGGCACATGGTAAAATATGTGTTACTATAAAACATGCTACTATGATTTAGTCCATACCGACAACAAAATTTAATGAGTATGTATAGTTGTAGAAGATGCATTTATCTATGGTCAAAACTCAAAACATGATTTTTTTTTCCGAATCTATTCTTTGACTTTTTTGGGTGGGAAAATGAAATCTATTCTTTTAGTATTAAGGGAGAGATAAATGATTTTAATTCGATTTTTCATTAATGTGGGATACAATGAAATTTTTTAAGTGTTTAGAATCTTCCTTTTTAAGTAAAAAATTGAATTAAAACATATATTGAGAGACATTGCAACCGCTGTTAGCCTGATAATCTTTGTCTCTAAAATTATGGAGTCAAAAGAAAAATAATAGTACTAGTAGCACATTAAACATGGGAAGTCCCCACCTTTAAAAGGGAAGCTACAATCTATGGAGTAACAAATTTTTCAAGCAAGGGGCAAAAGTTGTTTGGATTTATGACCAGACTTCCCTTATGTGTAGGTTTGTCCCATAATTGCTAATTAATTAAGTAATTAATGGTTTCCCTTAACTTAGATGAAAAGTTCAATAGCGTGGGAGTCATCCAAAGTTTCCTAAAAGGTTCATGTAAATATATATACTATAAGTATTGATAAACCCGTGTCATGTTGTAATTAGGAAACTTAAAAAAGTGTCTCTCTCAACAATCACTCTCATGTAAACTTAATACTTTCAATTAACCAAATACTTTTGTTATCGGGCATTTGGTTTGCTGATAAAATACTAGACTCTTTAGTTTTAGTGACTACGATTCAATCCTGTAACAAGTCAAATACTTATAATGAGATCAAAGGAGTACTATCATAAAATGAGTAAGTTGGAAATAAGAGGATTTATTGGATAAATTGGCCTCATCAATTATATGATTTTTAATCAATTTAATTAACACTTGAATTTACAATTTTAAGACAAACTAGTTTTACGGCCCGCGCTTCGCGTGCGGATGGTCTATTTGATAAGTTTTGCTAAGAAAACTATTTTAAGAAATCGAATTTCGATGTTATTCTAAGAAAATTTGTTGAAGAAAGTAATTATATTTTTTTTTGAAAAGCAATTATATAGGAAAGTTTTTTTTAATGACAGGTAATGTGTATATTAGCCACCATCATTCCTTTCTTTTTCACTTTTTTTCCCTTTGGTCTTGTGAGTTTTGTTCTGAAAACTATTGTCTATTTATAGTCATTTTGGTGCTTTGTATTTTTCTTTAAATCCAATAGTTCATTGCATTTTGTATTATTTGGTATGTGTGCTTATTTAATAGGTTCAATAGTTCATTGTATTTTGTATTATTTGGTATGTGTGCTTATTTAATAGGTTCAATTGAATAAACAACACAATTAATAATAACAAGTTGATCGGTCCGCGCTGGCGCGTCGGACATTCTTTGCTATAGATTTTGTTATTATTGTTTGAATATAGAAAGGATTTCGTTTCAAAATTTTGAAATTTTATGTATTTTGTGTATTTGTGAAGTAGTTTGCCATTTAAATAGATCTCAATTTTCTATATATATAACTTATTAATAATGGTGGTTGAGTTTTATAGTTGTAAAATTCATTTTTTGTTGATAAAATCATAGCTTGTAATCCATTTCTTATTCTCGGACATTAACTTTTGCTACTTAAAAATATCTTCTTTCTCATAAATCTAATTAAATTCTTTCTATCACTATAGTTCAAGAAAGATGAGAAACATTTTTATTTTTAAAAGAAAATCATTAAATTAAAACAAAACCAATTAGTCTGAAGACTTTAATGGGTTTTACACATAAAATTACAAAAATAGCGAAATTAGGAAGAACAAAAGGAGGACACAAAGTGGGCAAATGAGTCTTCAAAGTGGCAAAAGACCCAAATGAATTGTGAGAAACTAATTGAGGGTCTTCTTAATAAATAAATAATACATGATTTGATGGTCAATAAATGCTTTCACATTCAATTGGTTAAAAACTCTTACAATTACAAAAAAGGGCTTGAGGAAAAGGAAATGGTGAGAAACTAACTGAGGGCCTTCTTAGTAATTAACCAAATGAGAAAAGACATAAGAGGACAAAAAATGTTCAAACCGAGTTTTCTCTTCGATTCTCAAAAGGAGCTTTTAGTAATATCCCTGGGTGTTTCAAATAATATTTAGTATATATATATATATATATAGGAATAGAATTATTATTTTATAATTTAATAATAAAACTCACTATCTAATGAATACAACAAACTTTGAGGAGACTATACAATTAACATATGTAAAAGAAACAAAACGCTATGTGACGTTTAATGAGGGCATTGCTCATAAAATTAATAGTAGGTATAATAATTGAGTATTAATGGAACAAAAGTTGATCACTTGTATGCACGTGACCAACGACTCCATTATATTCCATCCATGTTAACTTGAAAATTTACATGGCTTTTTAGCATCATCACAACTTTAAACAAAGAGTTTATGGAAAGTCACATAAATTTTCAGATTGCCATAAATAGAAAATAACTGAGTCGTTCGCCATCCATATGTTGTCACGTAATCAACTTCCGTCCAATCAAGAGCTAACTTGTTTCAAATTACAAATTGAAGTGTTAAATTGACAAAGATATCATAACTGATGAATCGGTTTATCCATTTTTTACAAGTTTGAGGACCTAACATATCTTATAAAGCCAAGATAAGAGTTATTGACAATGTTTTACAGCATGTACAACAAGTTAAACGATGAAACTCATGTGATAAGCTTATCCAGAACATTTATAGTTAGATTTTATGTGAAATTTGGATATAAATTACGTATTTTGTATTGATTTGAAGGCGAAGAAGACAATAGACAGTCCTTTGAGAGTGGACCAAAAAAGATAGGGTGGGAGGGCCGCAAGCCTTATTCTGAAATATCGTGTGAGAGGAGAGGGCCATGGTGGAGGGGAACCCTTCCTATATATTGAAGTACTATTTGCAGTTAGTTGTATGTAATGTAATTATATAGAAGAAAGGTTAAAGAAATTAGATGGGTCATCTCCCAACTCTCAAACTCTCAACAGCAAAATCACAAAATTGATGGACCATAATAATATTTTAGAAAGTGATGGGTGCCAAGGACTTGTATGGGCCATCATACTTGGAAAAAGCCCACACCAAACATTGGTTAAAACATGCATCAAAACTAAACTATCCGACACTTCCACCTCCTTTCAATTATAAAATCGACCCCTCAGCCGATCTTCTTGACCTTGTGCTTTCTTCTACATGCAATTTACAATTCAATGCTTCTTTAATTTTTAATTTCTCCTTTGAACAAAATTTAAGTTGGATTTCTCCATTCCTTTTTTAATGATGAAAAAACTTCTTTACCAATATGACCTTTTTTTTAAAAGAATTTAAACGCAAAAGAGAGTACCGATTGTTAGGGTAATATTCATTGTTAGGGTAATATTAATAAAGTTGTCAACTCATATTAGGGTTTATATATAATATTCGTTGAAGCACTATTTGATGAACTCACAAATCGCATGCTATACGTATGATGATCAGAGTAGTCAACCAAACTCGAATCTAAATATATTGTGTAAAGTTTCTGAATTGTAATCACTTGTACCAATTTGAACCTAATGATATTTGTATCTATTTTACTTTTAACTTTTTACAATTAATTATATTCAAGATGAGATTGTTTATACCACAATTTACATTTTGGGTAAAATTGTAAATGCACTCAGAATGTCAAGATGAAGAGCCAAGATTTGATTTTCTAAGTCCTATGGATGGTTGGATTTAATCCACCCTAGGCCAAATTTTCAATTAGGAAAAGAGTTGAATTTTGATTTAATTTCCTTAATTATTCCTAAATTAATTATGGAAATTAGGAAATTAAAGGAATTAAATATATTTATACAGCAAGGCCGCCTCATTTACTTCATAAATTGGGTCAGGCCGGCCCATGCTCTTAAAACCGGATTCAAGCCCTCCGGGATGAACTTTTCATAGTTTTCAATTAAGGACAATGGGATTAGGGCTTACAAATTGAGATTGAAGATGAAATAATTTGGGTATATGTCTTTTATGAAAGTTGTTCAGAATATCATGAAGAATACGCTGTCCAAATTTCAGCTCATTCCGAGTTCGGAAGTAAATTTGCATTTTTTGCAATTAAGGACAGAATCCAATCCCGAGACGTTTTTTGCATGGCGATTTCACCATTGGCACAAAAGCTTGGTTTTCATTCAATATTGATGCTATATGGAGGAATTGAGCCATGTTTGATCATTTTTGTAACTTTTCACTTTTATTCAATTAAGGACAGTATGGCTGTTTTAGCTCGGTTTAAGCCATTGCCTTAATCGATTTTTCATGATTTGGTCATATGATCTTAGTGATATGATATTTAGCCTAATTCCATGTCCAATTGATCAAGTTTAAAGTTTTGTGGCATTTGGAGTCAGTTTCAGCACCATTTGGCCACTCCGCACTTGGTTTTCCACCCCTGCTTGCTGCATAGAGATTTTGGAGCCAATTAAATTTGAATTTCAGCAATTAAATGTGATAATTATTATATGGGAGAGTCAAAAACGTGGTGGACTTTCTCTTGGCTGATTTTGTGGTAATTTCCTTTAATTAATGGGATTTAAATCAGAAATTAAATGCAGAAGATAAGACAGAATCAACAGGGGATCATTTCTGACCATTGGATCACATCTAACCCTAGGAGGCCGGCCCCTATATAAAGAGCAGCAGCCTCCACGTTTTTTCGATCTCCAGTAGCCTCTGCAAAAACCTCTCCACAGAGTAAACAACAAACAATCAAATAACAACATCCATCTTGTTATTTTTCCTTCATGAATCAAGAAAATTTACCTTTTACAACTGCAATCCTTTTATTTCTGAATCTGGAATCAATGATTTAAACACTCATGTGTGACTTTGATTCTGGATCCACAACTCGTTTGATTTATTCTCATGTTGCTGCACTCAAAACAGTCTTTTACATTTCCTGCACTTTTTCTCAATTTTTACTACAAAATTGAACCTTTAATTTTCCTTGCACCTTTTTTACAATTTTTAAGATAAAATTGAATATTTACTTTTTATTTCTCTTTTTATTAATTTTTGTACAAAATTGATTGACACGTTCGGTACCCTTTCACCAAGATTTCCAAAGATATTTTTTGGCACGAACAGAGATAAATCTCTCCCAATTATAATTTTTTTTTCTTCATACACAAAGTTCGAACTCCAAACCTTGCAGGGAAAACAAGTTTTGATCATTCAAATGAAAACAATTTTTATACCAAAACTATAATGTTATACTATATAGGTTAATTAATGAATGTGGTAATTAGCGGGAGACAGTAGCGAAGAGAGGGGCATAAAGATGGGGCAAGTGGTAGCTGGTGAAGTCACCCTCTGGACCTAATAAAACGGTAAAAGGATTCAGGTCTCACATGTGCCATATATCCCTTCAATTATTGGTCACAAAAATTAAGATCTAGAAAGTAACTAAACATTGATATTCTTGATGAATACTAGTAGTAAGAAATTCTTGGAGATTCGGAGTCATTAATTAGTGACACCATTACCAATAATTGATCATCTTGGCTTTGACAAAGTTGTTAATTAACCAAAACCTCCTCTAACCTGGATAAGAAAGTGCCCGTACCAGAAATATATAATAAGATATATAATAATCCCTTGGAAGCAAAGCAATATCTATTTACATATGGAAATTACATTTTAAAAAACTTTCTTGTCAAAAATTTGCAGTGGAAATATGAGCTGTGTTGCTGTCGTTCTATGTCTGAAGAAAAAGCAAAGTAGGGAAATGATAAAATTTGGGTAATAATAATGGCAATGGTATCCCAATAACCCCATCATTTCCACCTTCATGTGTTCGCCTTCTGCTTTTCACATGGCTTCCAATATGAGGGCAAAGATTTTTGCATATCTACGTCTCGTGCTTCAGTGAATTATATATACTTTTAGAATGCTATATATATGCAATCGATTTGAAACAAAAAAACCCCACCCAAGCCTTATTATTTGATGGAAAATTAAACAAACACATATAAGACAATTATTGGCCAAATGTGAGGTCCATGTGCTGGAAGGGTGGGGATGTCTCAGCATGAGCTGAGTGATATCTAGATCTTCAAAAATTACTTGAATTGTATGATATATGAAATGATTCTCATTTTGGAGCATATACATGCATGGATATATGGTATATATTCAATTGATTTTAAATTGAGTTAATTGCCTAGCCCTACAATTACAAGTATTTAAAACAATATATATTTCTTCTTGATGGGTAGTTTATTTCACATGTAAATCTTCAAATACCAAGAATATGAAAGAGTTTTACATGTAGTAGTGAATGGGCTTGAAAGTGTATATTCAAAGCCCAAGCTGAATTAAATTAGACCTTTGAACTTAGACAAGTAACCCACCCTATTTCCCCTCCACCAGCCAAGCGCTAGACCACAATTTTGGGCAGGCAGTTCCCTAATAACGGCCTGATGGTCAAAGTTCACCTTCTCACAAAGTTGACAAATGTGAATCATATAATCAAAAATTTGAAATACCGTTAACCTAATCCAAAAAGATTAGTCGTAGACCATTTAAATGAATAAAATTACATGGTTTACACCAAAAATGGGTAGGAGCATCGAAAAGGATAGTTTCGGATCAATAGATCCTATACCTTTGGTTAAATAAAAAATTTAAAGCTAGTTTGCCCGGTTGGTGATGGTTTTGAAAATTTTAAGTTGCATTATATAATTATAATTGTTTATACGGGTAAATTGGTCTTCACATGATTTATATCAAGATGAGTGGTTATGATTTGATTACAAATCCTGGGGAAACTTAGTTTCTGCACCACCCTAATTCTGAGAGAATTAGGAAAATCTTGTAATTAATTAATTTAGGCTGAAATTATTAATAAATAATAATAATTTTCGAAATTATTATTATTATTATCCATATATGCCGCCCTGACAAAGAAAATCAAACAGAAGCAGTTTCCTTTAATATTGCTGTCTACTAAGGAGGCAAGCAGTAAAAAAGGCAAGTTGCTTACCATCTACCCATGAGATGGAAAATATCTCATGAACTTACATAGCAAGGCCCAAAGTCGTCTCCCATGTAGTGGAGGCCGCCCTCTTCCCTCAGAAGAATTATTTTCCTTTTCTTGCAGGAAGGAGGCAGAGAGCTAAAGTCTGTCAGCAAGAGAAACACCTATTTACATGAGAGAGGCATGAGATTTTCAACCTCACACCTCCTCAACATAGTCGACCAAGCATAAAGAAGAAATCAGCTAGCCCTTTCCCTCTCCCCGGGAGCCAAAACTACAACTTTTACATTTTGTTCAATTAAGGACAAAATGACAAATTGATCAATTGAAGAGGCTAGAAGCTGCGATTTCTACCAAGGAGCATACCGTGATGACCCTTGAGCTATGTAGATCATCTGGGTAAAATTTCACCTTATTCTGACATCGGTGTAAAAACTTATGCCCGATTTTCAGTTAAGGACATTTTGGGGAGTGAAACCAAGTCCACCATGAAGGAGAGCTCGAATTCACTTAGATTTTTTCCATAGTCTTATGGAGATAATCTAAGTCTACTGGTGAAATTTTGGCATATTCCGACTTCGTTTGCAACTTTTGCATCCTTTTCAATTAAGGACATGTGGCTTTCTCACCCCGGTTTAAGCCATTTTCTTAACTAAGTGTTATTTTCATGATTTGAAGAGCAAAATATGACTAAGTATGAAGAATTTCATGGCTTTGATGATCAAAGTCCAAGTCCTGATGTCAGAAGGCCATTTTTTAGTCAAATTAGTTGATTTCAGCACAAAGGAAGCAACGAAAGCATGCTGAAGTGTGATAAGAAGAAGGAGAAATTGTTCATCACCTATCCAGGAGGAGGATTTTCATCTCCCATCTAGAGGAATGACGTCCTTGGCATCCTATCTTCCATCTCCCCAGTAGTTGGAAGTAATCAGAAGAAGAAGGGAGTTTCACTGCACCTTCTTGGGAGCTGTCATCTACCTAGGAGGAGGAATTCGCCTTCTTCAGCAAGTCAGGCCCATTAAATGTAAGGCCCATGCCGCCCCCTATATAAAGGAGGCCATTCCAAGGCTTCAGGGGAGATTCCGCATCTCAACATTTCTCCCGAGAAATCAAAAACCAGCTCCTACAGCTACAAACTTGCTCCGCGCAAAAAACCAAGGTCCGTGCTTATTTTCTCTCTGGCTTCGCGCCATTTTCAACCTGTTCATCACGAGTTCTTCACTCGTTCATCAAATTTTCCTTGTTTAGATCTTGTCTCAGGACAATCAAACACTCTTTTAGCGTTTTTCTCTTGTTTCAATCTGGTCTCCGGACATACAAACACTGTACATGTGTTTCTCTCTCAGAAATAACAAATCAAATTGTTATTTTCTTTTCAATTTCAATTGCAATCAAAGCAGATCTCTCAGATCTGATTCAGTTAGAGAAAGGCCCAGTTATGAGAAGTAGTTTTGTACGGATCCAATGATTTAAATGCTCCGGTGTGACTTTGATCCAGTCCCCACAATCGCTCTGATCTTTTAATCTGCTGCTCCGCACTCCAGATCCAGTTCTTTACAACCTCTTTGTCAATTTCAGCAAATTGACTGGCATGCCCCTATGTTGTCATAAAGAATTCTCCGCGAAAACTCTAACAAAAGATTTTTGGTGCAACAATAACTTATAAGAGCCACGCATATTGTTATTTATATTTGTTAAACTCCATTTGTTTTGTATATAATAAAACATTTCCTTCATTTAAGTTTAACAAATCCCCAATAAGTGTGCATGTTAGAAATTTTCATTTTTCAATGGAAAACGACTTCGAAGCGTGAGAAGAAACACTTTCTTAAATGGTTTATACCCTTTAGGATACAACAAAACCACTAACTCTCCAATTAGAATTGTGGAAAATGATTTAACAAGAGATTTTATAAGCTGTTCAAATATGTGTTTATCCTTATCACAATGTATCTTAATTAATGTTGATACATGATAATGAACATACATAATGTATCTACTTGGTTAATTCCATGAACTAATTGTTTGTTCAATGAACAAACAATTTCAGATAAGTTCAAAATAACCAATAGATAAAATGTAAAAATAAATTCTAAGTCAAAGAGGCCCAAGTGCCCAAGTGCCATGTCAAAGATTATAAATAATCTTTACAAGCAGGGCGGCCAGCACTTGCGCTGCAGTCATCTTCTTATTAGGCCTATATCTTTTGTAGTTGTTTAAGTCGGTTAGTAAGAAGATATTGCATTGACTATAAGTTAATCAGTTAGGAGAAACTCATACATCGAAACAAATAATTCGCATATATAAAGCAAAACACATGACCTCTCTTTCATTCTAAAAGTGCATTACCTAAATTCTACTCCATCTCTAGGTAATTCATCAAAATAAAGCTAATATTAATTGTTGCTTGAAATGTATGTTGATTATCTAAAGAAACATAGTGTGTTGCGGTTTTTTTCTAATCTTGATTGTAATTGTTAAATTAATGAACTCGGATAGGTGGAAGAATTTGGCTTCTGCTTAAGGAAGACCTGATTTTTTGTAGCCAAGGAGCATGTATAGTTGTAGTAGGAAAATTGAATTAGTCGATAACATTTGCAAGAGCATATGTAATTTACAAAATGCATCACAAAATGATTGTACTTAGCATTAGCAAACTGTGCTTTTGGAAATGCGAAAATATACTAAACATAAGCAACTAATAGAAATCTCAATAAAAAGGAAATCGAATGATAAATAAAAAAACATTTTGTAAAGTAAAAGAGGAATAAGGAAATGTTAAATTTAAATATCAAATAATATAATCAACAAATAAATCCAGATTTGCTTCAAAATGTTGCGGTGATAAGTGAAAGCTCCCCACTTTATGTTATGCTATCCTAAGGCGCTGCTAAATTAAATGGAAGGATCTTATCAACGTCTACCTGGAAATTTTAGGAAACAGAACTGAGTCTTCTAAAGTGTTTAGCACTTAAACACAAACTAAGTTTACTCTCTTCTTCATTTGGACATGAAAGGCCTGAAGAGAGGTTACAATTCTAGCGTTCAGTAGCAAAAGTAGAAATAAGGGGGATAGGATTTATTATAACATTTATGTGAAAGGAAAGGATAATTAAAAAAAAAAGGCTCAAGGGCAAGGACTGACTAGAAACTAACCTAGGGTTTTCTTAGTAATTTGGCAAGTGTGAAAAGACAGAAAAGGACAATAAAAGTTCAAATAGAGCCTCCTCATCGATCCTCAAAAGGGGACTTTGGTAAATTCCCTGGGTCTTTCAAATAACACTTAGTATATGTATAGTAAATTACAAAAAAGGGCAGTAGGAAAAGTAAGGGAGGAAATTCATTGAGGGCCTTTTTAGTCACCCGAAAAGTGAGAAAAGACCAAAAAAAGCCAAAAGGAGGCACCGCATTAATCCTCAATTTGGCCTTTAAGTAATTTCCATAGTCACTAAAAATGATATATAGTAAATCAAAGCTCACTACCAATAGATTTAGCCAACTCCTTGACTTGATCCAACTAATACTAAGTGGCCACTTTTGTATTTAAACAACTCACTCTTGTTTTCCTTATTCAATGTGGGATAAACTACATTCACACAACTCCACTTCTAAAACTATACAACACAATATTGACATATCAGTGAGTGCACTAATAGCCTCTATAGATGTTTTGCTTGATGACACTAATGCTATGTTTGGTAGGAAGGAAAGAAATTGCATAGAAAGAAAATAGGGAAGGAAATGAAATAGGAAGGAAAAGAAAAGAAAGTAACACTTCTCTTTTGTTGTTTGATATGAAGGAAGGAAATTAGAAGGAAATAAATTCATCAATGGTAAAATTGTAAATAACATGACTAATTTTAGTTACAAGCTAAGGAAATGGCACTTTCCTCCCAACAAATGAACCTAGAGAAATGACCCTTCTCATTTCTCTCCTATTTCCTTCATATTTCTTTCCTTTGATGTATTTCCTCCCTACCAAACAAGAGAAAATTGTATTTCCCTCCTATTTTCCTTCCTCACAATTTCTATCCACCCTACTTCCCTCCAACCAAACACAATGTAAGAATCTAAATGAAGGACCTAAAAGTTCAGACTTGAAGCTTCATAAAAGACAACAACAAGATCAATCTATTATGGGAAATATGAAGCATGAAGAAGATCAATGAAAAATTGAAGTTTAATAGAAAGACTCTCAAGTAAAGCATGATGTGACTAGATTGAACGTCTTGTGGATTACTAGTTTTATCATCAATGGCTTAAGAAATTCAAGTTGGAAGCTTCATGGTAGAAGAATATATCCACCCTTTGAAGAAGCATGAAGCACGAAATGATGTTTGAGAAGCTTAGTACGAAGAGAATGTGGAATCAAATGAGGATAAAGGTCTAATTGTGATTGCCTATGCAGATGGGACTAATGCTACCTATGAAGAAGAAGATCAGACATAGAAGTATAATTTAAAGTTTCAATATATTGGCAATGAAAAGTGACACATGGAATACAAAGAGTGTAGATCATGTTAAGTAGATAACTTAGCAGAACTCTCCAAATGGCCTCTAAACCAAATTATTCACTCCTATCATTTTACCTTTGGTTTTTTGGCTTGAGGTTTGTTTATAGTCTAATTTCCTGTAAACCTCTCAGCGCTTAAATTGTGTAATGAAATCTGTTTTAAGATCATTTGTACACATCTTCCTATTGTTTAAGTTGGGTATATGAGTGTTGGGAAGACACTCAACCAGCTAGGAAGCTTGTAGGGGAGAGCAAAGTTCGATTCAAACCGAATAAACCGACCGAAACCGACCATTTTCAGTCATTTCGAATCGGTTATTCGGTTAGGGGCTATCGGAAGGAGGCTCATTCAGTCGGTTATCGGTTGTGAATTTTTTTTGCATAAAATCGAACCGAAACCGGCCGAGTTATATATATATATAATATTTTTATATATTTTTAGATATATATAATTATAATATATATCTGAAATATATTTTATCTTATTAATTTAAGTTTATGATAAGTTTTTATATATTATATTATTATTAGTTATTATAAGTCAGTAATTAGAAAATTGCTAATTAAAGTTTAAGTTTAAACAAAAACCTAGAAAGTAAAAAGAAATCAATTCAGAAAACATTCAGGTAAAAAAAAAACCCCTCTTCCTCTTCCATTTTTTTTTTTTTTCTCTCGACAGTCGACACCCCCATCACTGTCGCCCCTTTCTTCAGTTCTTGTTTCAATCTTTCCGATCAAAATCTAGAGTTCAAACCCATGAAAACTTGTTCTTCTTCCCCTTCAGGGTTGTTTAACCATCAAAATCCTTTGGTTTCATTTCACTCCTCTCTCTTCGATTTGCAGAAAGGGTTTTTACTTTTTAAAACCCATTTTGATTTTTCTTCATTTCATTCCTCTCTAGTCTCTTCTGTTAGTGTTTTTTGGGTTTCATATCATGATTGAATCCAGAATCGGCGTGGTCTCCTCTAATATCCATATATATATTCGAAATCGATTGGGGATTTGATATCCAGATTTGGGATTTTTCGATTTCAAAAAGCAAGCAAAGGTAAAAATTAAAATTGAAGCCTTCTTTAAGCATTATCTTTCTGACCTGATGTTAATTTGATAATTTCATTTGATTTTGTCGTTCATCATGTTATTGATTTCAATTTCTTGCCTTGTCTTAGATTGTTGAACCTACGAACTAAAGAGAAGCTTTTGCCATACTTGGAATTTTCATTTCTACAAATTGGGTTTCTGACTTTGTGTCGAAACTTAATTCACAGAGAGTGACTTTCAAAGGTAAATTGGCAATTGTGACCTATTTTAGTATACAAATTGATGTGATGAAACATTGAAACTGGATGTGGAAGTGTTTAAAACATGGAAAACAATTTATACTGTTTTTTAAAGCATCTTATCTCATTATGAAGTTTATGAATTGATGTATATCTTTTTAGATCTTGATTAATTTAATGCTTCTTATCCTGATTTTTATGTTTGTTTATACAAGCTTATTACTTACTGTTTTTTCAAATGTCAAAAGTATAGGCTGATAGTGCTTAGTATCATTCTGGAATAATGTTATAATTTTGAATCCATAATTGTTGTTGTTGTTGGTAAATAAATTGACTGCATTGATATTGGTGCTAAAACAGTTATCGTTATTGTGTATTTTGGGTTGATATTTAGTATAAATTTATACTGTTGTTGTTGGTAAATAACTTGAAGTGCTTTACTTTCCTGTTGAAAAATCGATTTGAATATGTGTTTAGTACTTATTTTGTGTTACTTGGAGTTGCTTCTACTTTGAATATGTGTTTAGTATATTTAGTATATACTGATGGTTGTTCCTTTTGTGTTTTTTTTCCAGGATGTCAGAGCTTGATAATGCTCTAACAGCCGAGGATCTTAATCCTTTCATTCAACAATCGACTGTTGATGATGATGGGAACAACAATCCTGGATGGGAGGAGCATGGTAGTACTGCTACTGGTAGAGGTAAGCCTCCTCTTCCCACTCAAACTAGGAAAAAAAAGGACTAGATCTAAGGCGTGTGAGCATGCAACAAAATTTAAGAATCCCGATGATGGCTCCACTATGGCTGGATGTAATTATTGTGGAAATACTTATGCTGCTGATTCCTGGAAAAATGGTACCACTTCAATTTTAAACCATGTAAAGGCATGCACCAAAAACCCTAATGCTACTAGTAAGACTAAGACTGAGCAAGACACTTCCCAAACTACCTTAATATTTAATGTTGATGGAGATAGGGGTGTGGGTGTGGGATCTTGGAAGTATAGTTTTGATGCAATTAGGAAAGCTATTTGGTTGATGGTCATTGTAGATGATGTGCCTTTTAGATTTGTAGAGGCAAAGGGTTTAGGCATTTGATGCAAACTTGTTGTCCTATGTTTTCTATGCCATCTAGGTGGACCATAGCTAGGGACTATTTTGATATTTTTGATGATGGGAAGACCAAACTTAAGAAGCAATTGAAGGCTTAAAATTGTAGAGTCTCCCTTACCACTAACACTTGGACCTTAATTCAAAAGTATTCTTATATGTGTCTGACTGCTCATTACATTGATGATGATTGGAAATTGCATAAAAAGATACTTTCATTTTATCCAATTGATAGTCATAAGGGTGATTATATTGGAAAAACACTTGAAAGTGTTTATAAGATTCGGATATAGATAGAATTATGACAATTACAGTGGACAATGTTGCTTCCAATGATGTTGCAGTGGGTTATTTAAAGTAAAAAATTATTACGGACAACTCATTGTTGGTGGGAGTCAACTTTGTTCATATGAGGTGTGTTGGTCATATTTTGAACCTCATTGTTGGTGATGGGTTGAGGGAGTTTAGTCCACCAGTAGTGAAGATTAGAGGGCCTGTTAAGTATGTGAGGGCTTCAAATGGTAGGTTGATCAAATTCAAAGACTGTGCTGTCAATGTGAAAATTAAGTCCACTAGTGGAATCTTTCTTGATGTGTGCACTAGGTGGAATAACACATATAAGATGCTCGAACAAGCTTTGATATATGTGAAAGCTTTTGAGGATGTAGATTGTCAATTTAGCGAAGAACTTAAACAGTTTGGGGGGTGGGGGGGGGGGGGGGGCGATCCTAGTGGATATGATTGGGAGGTTGCTAAGCATTTATGTGTCTTTCTTAAAAAGTTCCATAACTTGACACTTATAGTTTCCGGGACTTCATATGTGATATCTAACAATTTATTAGATGAAATTTTTCTTGTCTATTTCGCTTTGAAAGATCTGGAAAAAAATGTATCCGCAAAATTGAGTTCAATGGCATCTAGGATGAAAGCCAAATATGACAAATATTGGGGCCAAATTGATAAAATGAATTTGGTGATTTATGTGGCTTGCTGTCTTTGACCCTAGGAAGAAACTTAGCTTTGTTGAATTCTGCATAAACAACATGTATGGTAAGGATGAGGCTTATTTGTTGTTGACAAAAGTGAAAGATGTATTATTTGATCTTTTTGATGAATACAAGAATTTGCTTCATCCTTCAGAGAAAGGGTCTGCCAGTTCCCAAGCCACTAATGTCAACCATGATTCTGCTAATGTTCTTATGGAAGATGATGACATTGCTATGGCTAGGTTTAGACAGTTCCAACCGAATCTGGAAGTGATGACAACAAAACTGAATTAGATATCTTTTTGCAAGAGAAGCCCGAAAAAAGATAAAAGGGTTGAGTTTGATGTGCTGCAATGGTAGAAAATCAATTCCCCTAGGTATCCTATCCTCTCTGCTATTGCAAAAGATGTCCCCGTTGTTCAAGTGTCCTCGGAGGCCTCTGAACAAGCTTTTAGCACTGGTAGCCCGTCCTTGATGTTTATAGAAGCTTAATGAATCCCAAGATTGTTCAAGGTCTGATTTGTGCACAAGACTGGCTCCGAGGGTTTTTGGATTTGGAATACAACCCCACTGCTGAAATAAATGAGATACATAAGTTTGATAAACTCGTTAAAGGTAAAGTTTTCTTTTAAAGTTTTTCAAGCTCTTATTTCTTCTAATTATAATCTACAGTGACTAACTAACTATATATATATATATATATAGTTTGATAAACTCGTTAAAGGTAAAGTTTTCTTTTAAAGTTTTTCAAGCTCTTATTTCTTCTAATTATAATCTACAGTGACTAACTAACTATATATATATATATATATATATATGTGTGTGTGTGTGTGTGTGTGTGTGTGTGTGTGTGAGTGTGTGTGTGTGTGTGTGTGTGTGTGTGTGTGTGTGTGTGTGTGTGTGTGTGTGTGTTTACAGATTTGAAGTGGGTCTCATTAGACCCTATAATTGATGTTTTAAGGCATGATGTCCTTTCTTTTTTGAAGACTAAGTGCTTGCTGATGAATGATGATTTTGCACATAACACATTGCTTTTGTAAATGCTTGCTAGTACTGGTGAATGGTGATTCTTTTTTTACATGGCTGGTGGTTGCTGCTTGTATAGGGGTAGATTGTTCATTTTGTTCATACTTCAGAGATGAAGATTGAAGGAGGAAGAGCTTACAACATATAGATAGTTTAGACTTGATTTGCACCTTGTTCATATATGGCAAGTCAAGTTGAGTTAAAGACAGCTCTCCTATGTTTTGATCAGTGAGAGCTTTAGAGAGCAAGCTTAGTTTAGGTTACTTAGCATTAGTAAGCTTTGGTATTATTACATGTTAATGAATATGTTTATATTATTATGCCAGCTTGCTACTTAAAATTATGTTTATGTAATCAATTTAGTCTATATATTATGCATTTAGCACGTTTCAGTCGATTAAATGCAAGTTTTAGTCAACTGTATTTTATGCAGGGGCTATCTATAGTTTTAGTTGATTAAAGCCAAATTTCAGTTGACTAAAACCAACTGTCAGCAAGGCTCAAACCGACCGAAACCGACTTTAGTCAATTGCTTCGGTTATCCCCCTTCTTCGGTCGGTTGTCGGTTGTCAGTTGTTACAATTTTACAACTTCAAACCGATATAACCGAACATAAAAAACCGATAACCGACCGTTGCTTCCCCCTAGAAGCTTGGGTATGGAGGTGATTTGCTCAACGTGTATCAACGTGATAAAGGCACGTTAAACTTCATTGGAAAGGCATGATGAAGCCCCCGTTTAACTTCATTGGTTGTAAGAGTAAGGATGACTCGGTTGTAAAGGCTTGATGAAGGCTTTTAACTTCATCGGTTTAGTGAATTTATTTAAATCCTTTGTATGGATAGGCAAGATAATGGACGTAAATCATGGAGGACCGAACCACTATTGATGACCTTGCATTGTCTATTCTCTAAACCTTTAAATTGAATTCTCATCTCACTAAAGCTTTAACAACTCTATCATTTATCTTATTTGTTGAACATTTCTATAAGTCTTTCTCTACCCAGCCACTTATTTCTTTATCCTCTAGTGACTTCAAGCTACACTCCAAACACGTTTAAAACTTCATGATTGATATTGAAGTCAGAATTGGTGTTTTTGAAAGAATACAGAATCGGCTGTCATACTTCTTATTGCATTGCTCGCACTAACAACAGAACCTTCAAAAATTTTTCAAGAAGTGCTATTCACTCCAGTCTAGCACTGCCTTAAAGAACCAACAATATATGAATTATTATTAGGTAAAAAGGAGGTGATCTATTGGCCAATGAATACATGCTGAACTAACTAACATTTAGTGAGGAATCAATTGGGTAGAGAATATTTGGCAAAGCAAAGGCAATTTCTTGAATGTAATGGGATATGGTGGTACATATATTATGGAGCCTAGTTGACAAAGAAAAAAATGTAAATTTGCCCATATATAATGATCTTAAGGAGGTGGGATTGGTTTGGTAACTGATAATGGGAGACTGACAAATCATCAGGAGCCACCCTCTTCTGTCATCTTGAAGCTAAGAAAATTACTTATAAATTATATTTTGCATGCCATGTGGGATTTCAGATATATATATATATATATATATATATATATATAATATGATATATGATCTAACATAAATGATGGCTAAAATCTTCTTTCCTCTCATCATCTTCCATTATGGATATTCATTTACAATATCTCATCCAATACCCATGCCACCATGCGCCCATGGTTGACTTAATATAATTGTGACCTTTGCTTAATTTTACTTAATTAATAATGAACTCTTTTTCTTTAGATTTGTTGTTACGTGTGTTCCACGTATGAGTGTGTGTGCATATCTATGTAGTCCAATGAAATTACTTGGATAATTACTTCTCAATCTCATTGGCTAATTATCTCAAATTCTTTTTTGATCAACAAGTTTTAAGATTTCACATAAATTGCAGCACTCATAAAGTGCTGACTAAGTATTGAACAATATCTTATTACTATATTTTAATGTTTTGAGTCAAACGGACAGCTTAAAAATGCCCTAAAATGAGAAACCTCGAACATATTGGATTTTGCTCTCCTATGGGGAACTAACATGTGTGGTTTAACACTTTTAGCTCAAATTTTTAATACGGAAAAGTGAACCTGCCGACTATCCTCAAATTGTGATGATAAAGTTCATTAATCCAATTATAAAAGGAAGAGTTGGCTCTAGTGGCTTAAATGGGGAGAATCATCACTCCCTCCCCCCACCAAATACCGATATTAGAACTCGCCCCTCCTACAAGCATATGAAATGATCACGATTTACTCGTTAATTATATGAATAATAATAATGAAACAATATTTAAGTATTGAGATGGGTATTCGGAGTGGATATATAACACCACCCGTTATTATGGTATAATAAATTCATTCATCTAATTTTTTAAGGAGTACAATAATTGAAAGTCTCATTACAAATTTACAATCTAATATGTCTATATGCTGAAACAATCCAATAAGAAATCAAAAATTCATACCATGTCCATACTACCTTAACGGAGGCAATAAACTAACCAAACTCACATAAAATAGACACGAAACCCACGTGTAGTTTACATACAGTAGGGCTTAAACCCAGGATCCACTGCAGTTTACATTCATTCATCTAATTAACACATACTATGTATATTGGTACAAAAATGAACATGGAATATTGGTCGGCAGAACTTGTTGACTTGGAATAATGCACTTAGAAAATGAAGATGGAAGAAGACTTGGGAGCTAGCGGTAAACATTGCAAAGCCAAATTAAGGAAACTAAAAGGTCAAATGGGAGAAAAAGAGATGAAATGAATTGTATTGTACTATAATATAGTAGCACACTAGCATGGCGTGGAATGAAACAGTGACGGCTGTGCCTCCACTTTGTTCAAGTGGATGGGCTCTGACTCCAACCCCACTTTTTTGGGGTTAATTAACCCCCAAATGCCAGACCTTGGCGGTTGGTTTAATTTCCTTTGATCATCATCAGCATTTATCAGTATCGATCCATATATTGTGATTGGGCCATTATATATAATTCTTCAATTCTGGGCCACATCCACGACGGCTCTTTTTGTGCTTTCTGACGACACCCGCACCCACAATTTTTCTTTTTTCTTTTTTGGCTATCCATGTAGTAGGTTCTATACTTGTTCTATCTCATTTTAAGGTTTAATTCTGCATTTCCTCAATTCTTTCTCATCCTTTCTGTCTCTATATATACCTTGCTAATTTTGCTTCTTTGTCCATCGCTAAATTTGCTAAGTCTGCTTTATTAGAATAGCTAGCTTTGCAAATCTCAACATTTTCATGCATGCTTGCCTCTTCTCTTCATTTGAGGGGCAAAAAAAAAAGGGGAGTTTTCCAACTTTGCTATAGCTGATCTCTGCTACATTCTAGCTAGGGTGCCACGTCCTTGGATCGTTTGATCATCAAACCTATATATTGCAAGGTGTGATTCAGTTGCATTTTTATTTTCTTAAGTCATCATATTAATTCCTACGTTTTTCATTTGCATTTCTATCTCAAGTCTCTAGTTTTTTGTGCTCTTGTCACTTTCTAATCTAATTTTCATTTCTCACTTAACTTCTTAAAGTTTATAAAGAGACCTCCGTATAACCCTAGCTAGTTTCCTACACTTCTCTTACTAATTTACTCCACTGATACCTCCTCCTTTTTTCCCTAAGCGGTCTAAGACGACCACTTTAATTAACTATTAACAATAATGGTCCTAGACCGTGACACTCCAATTAATTCTTCAATATGTAACAACTTGTGTAATCCTTTTGATGGGTTGTCCAATTTTTTGTAAGCACAAAGTCTAATGCCTTCAAATTTTGGAATTATTTGCTGCAATTTATACAACCCAAAAAAAATGTGGGGATCCAATCCACCATGCGGGTTCTATGGTGGACTCAAGAAATGTCTACATTGTGATTGATTAACGAATTGCAAATGATATGCTCCCAAGTATATATGGAATTAATTATATTGTGTTTATTATTAAACCAATTAACAAATTTTTGCACGTGATAGAATTTAGTTAAAGGTGAATTATCTAATCTGCCTATCACTTCTTTTTGGCCCCTTAAACACTCCATCTATAATCCATCTTGCACCTTTCAACACTTCATATTGACTAGGACAAAAGTGATGACAGACCCCTTTTGACAAAAAAGTAAAAAATAAAAATCCATCAATCATTAAATTTTGATACATATCCCTCAGAAATTTTTTTTTTATCCATATATATATATATATATATATATCCAATAATAAATTTGTAGGCGTATCTAATGGGTCAAAGACTATAGTATGTTAATTAAGAGCTCGTTTGGTATCGTTTTTTTCCCGTTTCTGTTGCCAATTTTCCTGTTTTTGGAAACAAAACAGTGAAAACATGTTTGGCAGGCTGTTTCCGTTTTTCAAAAATTTTGGAAACAGAAGCATTGTTTTGGAAAAAAGTGGAAGTAAAAATTTTGTGTTTTCATGTTTTTCCAAAACACTTCCAAAACACAGAAGCACAGTGATGAACAGTAACTCACATGCTTTTTAACAATTTTTTTCTTTTACTTTTTTGTTTAAAAACATACAATTAAATTGTATATCCAAACATGTTTTTGTTTTCAAAAATTGAAAGCGCAACAAAAATAAAACGAAAACGAAATAAAAACAAAAAACAGAAAAACGAAAACGATGTCAAACGACCCCTAACTTATTCATTTTCTTGCTTATCTTTCAAATTAAATGTTGATATTTTGTTGTAGGGACATAATTCTCAATTTCTCATGTCTTTTTTATGCCACGACCTTCAAAGGGACTTACATAAAGTTACCCGTGTAGGTCATTCTTTTTTTTTATTCATAAACATGATATTGAAATGTAGTACACAATGAATAGTCCTTTTCTTTCTCATAATCTCACACCCGCTTATCCCAGGATTCGAACTTGAAATCTCCCGTAAGAAGTCTGAAACTTTGTGACTGGTTCAGTTCTGTTTTTTCTGACTTTGTCCTCTTTCTATGTCTGGTTGTAATGGCTTTGTGTCTACTTATCTTCTTCCTTTTCCATAAAATCTTTCTGATTTAGCCTTTCAAAAAAAAAAAATGTCCTAAACTTTAACTACTAAGGGACACCAGCGTAAGTTACTACAGTAAATAGTCAAATGATTTAAGTCTGTTTTAACAATACTCCTTAAATATTGATTGTCATCCCTAAAAATTCATTAATGTTATCTCCAAAAGGAAAAGTTAACGTGAATTTAGCAAACGAAAAAGACTCTTTAGCAGCCTCCACCAAATTGTAACATCTTCTAATATCTTTTTGACCTCTACAAATTATCCTTTATTCCAAGAGTAAGCTTGTCTTTAGCATCATCAATTTCTTGGAATAACTTCTTTCAGCACACATCATGCCCTACTTTATGTTTGCTTGGCATCCATCAATATATATTCTCATCCTCATCATTCACTCAAAGCTATCAAAGTATAATCAAGTTAACTGTTTCTTTGTGTTTAATTTGAGTATGTATAATATGCAAAAATATACAAATTAAACATAAGAAATTAATTCAATATATTTTAAACTATAGTGCTAACAAATAATTGTTACTATTATTTTTATTTTGTTTAGGAAATTTCAAGGAAGAGAAGGAGCGGCAATTGTCGTCCCTTGGTAATAATATGATCCCACCTCCTTTTTGTTTGAAATGGATTATTGACCAAAAAAGATACTAGACCAAGTCAACCAAGAATTAATGTAAATATACAGTACTGCATGCTTCTGTTATAAAATTCGTTTTGCAACTTCACGTGGCAGACAAGGCCTTCGTAGTCGGCAAAAGAGCCATGTTTTTTCCTCATGCTGCCATTTTTCCATGACCCAATTGCTAAGATTTTCCACAAGAAAATGATACCATTACTTTCATAAATGTGATGATCATAAAATTCCTCCCCATTACTTACGTTATTCCATTTCCATCACCTATTGATGACTTGCAAGTGCTCATATCATTAATCATCATTCCCTTCTCCAAATCGACTATATAAACCAGCCAAGCCAAACCAAATCCCCTGCCCCAACTCCATCATAGTGACTTCCCCAATTCATATGCTTTCAAGATTTACCCTCATCATAATCATGGTGATTGCCTTCTCTATCCATCTTTTTTTTTTAATCTGTCCTCGTTTTTCTTTAATTATGTTCGGCAAAGAGATCATACACCAACTACTGAATCAAATGCTCGAGATAATTAATAATGGGATAGTTTTCTAAATTTCTACTACATGCAGATGCAGTACTTCATATAAATATAACTATATGTAACATGAGTTATTAATTGATTTTCCTTTGA
Source organism: Corchorus olitorius (assembly GCA_001974825.2). Lineage (NCBI taxonomy): Eukaryota > Viridiplantae > Streptophyta > Magnoliopsida > Malvales > Malvaceae > Corchorus > Corchorus olitorius. Next base: position 1,678 of record AWUE01017597.1, on the reverse strand, counting down.
TTATATATAATTTTAACTGTTCAATCTACTAATTACTTTGCAATAGGAACAACATTGGGTTGCAGCAATGGTGAAGTGGGTGCGTGAGATAGTTCTACTTTTCTTCTTGGCAATATTGTCCAAGGCAATGGGGACAAAGCCCTTTTCGAGAATGAGCGGGCCAATTGATCAGAGTTCGAAAGACTGCTTGAGCTGGCGGCTGGCGGTGGAGGCCAACAACTTGCGAGGGTGGCGCACCGTCCCAACTCATTGCCTACGCTACATTGAAACATACATGATTGGAGGGCAATACGAGCAGGACATTAACTACGTCGTGGAACAAATAGAGAGTTACATTAGTGATGTTGTCGTGTCTGAGGATGGCATGGATGCTTGGATCCTTGATGTCGACGACACTTGCCTTTCAAATCTCTTTTTCTACAAGGGAAAGAAATATGGGTACTAAATTAAAATTTGTTCATGTATTACCTTAATTGATTTCCATTAATCCATCTGGCACCGGCAGCAAATTTGACTAATAATTTCAAGTTTGTTTAATCATGTAGGTGTGACCCTTATGATCCCTTAGGTTTCAAGGCATGGGCAATGAAAGGAGGGTGTCCGGCGATTCCTGCTATACTTGGTCTGTTTACGAAGCTGGTTGAAAGGGGATTTAAGGTGTTTTTGGTCACTGGGAGAGACGATGAAACTTTAGGTCCACCCACGATTGCCAATTTGCATAACCAAGGATTCATCGGCTATGAAAGGGTCATTTTTAGGTAAGATAGATATACACGCATCCAACTTTGATTCATATAATTTCTATCTGGGTTATAATTAGTTTCTTGGAAGTTATATCAAATTCCTGCTTCGAAGAAATTTCCGGCAGCTTGCTGATGGATAAGCACAAACAAACTCAACTTTTACTTTGAAATTTAATTAGGATAATACATAAATTTGAATCATCATCAAATGACAAAATAGCATAAGATTTAATTAAGTGGGACTGACCCATTACATTATCAATGGGACCAACCATCATGACAACTACTAGATTTTTCTAAAACCCTTCTAATTTGGGGAACAAACCCTTTACATATGGTTTATTTTTAAATTAGGCTAAATTTCTCTGTTGGGTTGGAAAATTGTAGCCAATCATTGGCTCTAGTGGTGGAATTTTGCGATTTAGTCAACATCCATGCAAGTTAATTACTAGTTCCAAATTCTCTTTCAATCACGCAACTTGACATATATATAGTGGCCTCCTCTCCCTGTCCAATTCTTTGAAATCGGCGCGGAATGAGTCAATATTCATAGTTTTTGGCAAAAAAAAAAAAATCTAGGTGTTTATGATGGGGCCAGATCAGGTTCGGGCCGGGCTTTTACTTAGTATTTATAAACTTTATCTTTGTCTGTCTGAACAACAAGCCTCAACTTTTGTCTAAGGCCCCTCATATTTTTAAAAATATGTCCAAGGCCCACATATTTTTTAAAATCATAATTAAATTTTTTAATGAAAAATAAAATTTAAACATTAAAATTTATATAATCCAATAATAAATTAAATCAAAATAAATTTTAATAAAAATATTAAATATTAATAAAATTTTACAAGTTTTAATTAAGATATACATATAAATTATTCAACTTTATCATTTATAAATATAATTATTTAATTATATTATATTATTTACATATA
>AWUE01017596.1:0-11777 GCA_001974825.2 Corchorus olitorius | reverse complement strand
ATTATTACTATATATATATATATATATATATATATATATATAAATACGAGTTGACCGAGCCGGGCTTGGGCCTTAAACATCAAAAAGGTCAGGACCATTTTTTAATCGGATTTTTTTTCCTCCAAGACCCATTTTTCGGGCCCAATATTTATACCAAAATCCTCTCATTTTACGGGCAGGCTTTCGGGTCTAGGCAGGTAGCTCGACCCTTGAACAAGTCTAATCTACATTGATTTAACTTTGATGACAATTTAACGCATTGACTTGATATGAAATGTTGCAATTTTATGTATGTCAATATCATGGAGATTTAAAGGAAGGAACATATATTGAAGTTGGCTTTTTCTTCTTCTTTTTTTTTTTTTTTATAATTAACTACAGGACCCAAGCTTTCAAAGGGAAAAGTGCTGTGATTTTCAAGTCAGAAATCCGAAAGCAATTAATGGACGAAGGGTACAGGATATGGGGGAACGTTGGGGACCAATGGACTGACTTGCAAGGAGAATGTTTGGGCAACCGAACTTTCAAACTCCCTAACCCTATGTATTGTGTTCCTTAAAATAATAGAAATTATTACAATACTATTCCAATGTAAAATGGGGAAATGTAAAATATGTAGTACTAGCTAGTATTGGAATGCCTTTTCAGGCTCTGCAAATTAAGGGATAAGAGACTTTGTGTCAATGGCATTCTTTGCATGCATCAATGCATCTATATGTGGGCTTCTTTGAGTTTGATGTTTACTTGTTGAACAAATTTTCAACAATATGTGTGTACCCAATAAATTTCAACAATACGAAGTCTTCTAGTCATCAATTGTTCATATATGAAATCTTTGGAAAGAAAACAAAAACAATCATATAAATATTTATATATGCATGAAAAATGAGTTTTTGTGGGGCGAAGCATGAAAAATGAGTCTAACTATTCTTCTTTCATACGTGAGAGAGCTTATACTCTTTTCTTTTGGTATAAGAGGGAGCACTATTACTCGAATCTAAAATTTCTATCCATTTTCTTTCCACCCCACCCTTATATTAAGTATACTCTTATAGCATGTTTGGTTGGGGTGAATTCCTAATTCATTACAGCCCAATTACGAGTGAGCCCATTTTTCAGACTGTTGAGGGCAAAATGCTCAACAAGGACGATCGGCTGAGATCGTCTTACTGAATCTCTAGGACCTTGAGCTTGATGACCTGCACAGGGTAGAAAGCCTCGGGGTGCGGGGATGGAATCCCGCGTTAGCACTCCGACGATCAAGTCAGTGTCGAATCCTCGAATTAGTGAGAGGATTTTATGAGTTCAAAGTCTAGAGTTTTTTTGAATAGAATGCAATAAATGAGGGGTTACCCTTTATATAAGCACTGGGGTGCCAGGTGGCATACGGTACGGACATCGTACGGATAGGTGCATATTACCCGGGTCGGATCCGGGTTTTGGGTCATCCCGTCGAGTGCTTAAGGGGCTGACGTTCGTCAGGTCTTCATGGCAAGTGTTGTACGAGTGGTACTAACAATTGCCCCCCAGGCGTGAGGGGGGTCATACAGTGGCCGCTCGAACGGCTATGATCGATCCTGATGGCAAGTCTGTTGAAAGACCTTGTCTTGGTGCGAACGCGGAGGTTCGTATGATTCTTGGGAATATGAATACATACATACGGTCGTCGAGTTGTCTTCGTCTGAGGCAATCCTCTTGGCCGATTCCTATGAGAATTTATCGGTTATTGGATTTTTGCTTCCGGTTTCGAGATCTTCTGGGTTATTGCAATCTTGGGGGTTTTTTTTTGGCGCGAAATTTCAAAATTTGAATTTTGAAAATTCAAAATTTGAATTTCGGAAGTTGGACGGTTGCATTTAATGTTGAACCAACCGGATTTCGCCACGTGTCCCCGACGGTTCGTTTCGGTTTCTGTCTGTTGCTCTTCCCGAGTTGTGTCTGTTTCCTATAAATAGGCGTCTTTCCTTCTCATTTGTCATTTTCTAGAAATTTCCTTAACTTTGTCCCCATCGTTCGTCAGATTCTCTAGCTTTCCTAAGCCTCATTCTCGCACGTTCGTCTAGCTTTTTACCTGTTGTCTCTGGGTTCCAGTGCAAGACTTGGTGAGTTCTTTGATTGATATCCTTGCTATCTGGCTTGCTATACGTCGAACTTCACATGTTTGTTTACTTCATTGGTTTCGTTCTTCTTTTGCAGAAATCCGTTCGTCTTAGTGTTTCAGATTGCGCTTCTTGCATTTCGACTGCCTTTCCTTTTCTGCTTCGTCACGGCTAACCCCGGAGATCCTTATAATCCAATCGACGTTGTGGATACAGGCTCGGACGGTTCAGGGTTGACTGAGACGACCGTTGTAGAAGAAATTCCCTTTCCTCCAGAACTCTTCAAGTTCGGTGAGTTAATCTTGGAGGTTTCAATTTTTTGAATTAAGTGTTTTGTGTTTAGGTTTAAGTGTATTTAAGCATGTCTGAGTCTGAGGAGGTCTCCATATCCCGTTCGTCGGAGGGGATGGTAATGGACGATTATTCTGGGGCCTCGTCTGAGGGTGAATCTCGAGCAAGTACCGGTAGTGGGGAGTTAATCCGTGGTCCGGAGGGGTTAGCTCGTCAAAGTGACCTGTCGTCGGCCCTGGTTCCCAGTCATGTGCCGCCAAGCGGGCCGAGCGGCATGGCTATATTCTCAGCTACCAACGATCCCCCTATGGTAGAGTTTGCCCCAGGGGTTGTTGGGATTGCTCCTTTAGAGGAGGGTGATAACGCTGTGGCGGGTTCTTCCAACGCTGCTCCTACGACGGACGAGGAGAGGGTCGCTTCTGGTAGCCTTGCTAGTTCTGCTGCCCTTGGTGAGGAGGATCGGTTCTTGCAATACAACAGCACGGCCAAACGTTACTTTCCCGGTCCGAATGATCATTCGTCCATGTACGAAAGGGGCTTGCCTGGGTTGGGGCCGACAGCGTCGAGGAAGGCTGCTCTCATCGCCGCTTGCAAGTTCGGGCTGGGTCCCGAGTCTGGTTTCAAATTCTCTTTCCCTCGAGCTGAGGATCGGATATTCCACATCCGTCGCAACTCTCGTCGGGTCTTCTTCTATCGGGCTATGTTTGAGGCTGACTTTCGGCTCCCCGGACATCCATTCTACTGGGAGATACTTAGGTCGTACGGCATCGGGGCCTCGCAGTTGACACCGAATGCCTGGGTGCTGATCGTCGGGTATGTAGTTGTATGTATATACAAGGGATGGGAACCGAGTGTGAATCTCTTCCGCCACTGTTTTTCTTTGTCGGGCTCCCAAGGCTGGTATAGCTTCAACCGTCGTCAACCTGGGCGTGGTTCGTTCATCCCTGGTCCTTCCAGTTGGTGTACTTGGAAGAAGCAATTCTTTGGAGTCCAACGCCCTGACGATCAGAGGTGGCCCATTCTGACGAGATGGCGCAAGGTCAAAACATCTGTCCTGAACGCCCAACCATTCGTCTTAACTTCTGACGAGGAGAACCAAATGGAGTATTTTGACAGCCACCCGCATAATTGGCGAGAAGTGATTCATCTGTCGCGCCTGGTTCTGGCTGGTTTGAGTCCTCCACCATACAGAGTGCGATCGTTAAGGGCGTGGGACGTCGCCATAGAAGAATGTGTCCCTCTGGTGGTGTACATAAGAGTAGAGTCGAACGGTCAGACGAATGACTTGGGAAGGCCAGTCATCGTTTGTGTGCGAGGTGGTCCTCCTCTGACGTAGATCCCGGCTCCCAATCCTAACAATCCATTTGACATAGTATATTACGACCCTTGTGTTTGGGATGGGTCTCAGTGGACTTACAATCCTGCTCCTCCTGCTGCTCCCCCTGCTGCTCGTCGTGGTGCAGGTAAAGATTTGATGACGCTGCGGGCTTTTGAAATGGCTCGTATTCAGCATCAAGATGATCGTTTATCCTCCTCAGCCTCAGATTCGTCCGACGGTGTCTAGCTTTCTTTGCTGACTGTTTTGCTTGGGTGACTTTAGTGGATTGATGGTATTGACGGTCGTCTTGCCTTCTTTGCAGGTAACTCCCCTTCCTCAGGAGACATGAACCCACAGAAGCTTGCTGAGGCACAACGTAGGGCCGCCGAGCAGCGTCAGCGGCAGAGCGCTGCTAGTGGCGCATCCGTTCGTCCTTCCTCTGGCTTAGGCCACCTTGCTGGCAGCCCTCGCCCACCTACTCGTTCGGCTTCTGCAGCTCCCCGGGTCCCCTCCACGATCGTGGTCCCTGAGGGCTCTCGTGTCGGGCAGTCGTCGGCTCCTGCCAATGTGCCTTCTCTCTTTACCTCAGGGATTTTCTCCGGGGGTGGCTTCGGCGAATGGATGTTCAGGGATGCCGAAGGGTCTCGTCCGTCCTTCTTGGACATGGTGGCGAACTTTTTTGCCAATGGGTTTTCGTTTGCCAATGTTGCTGACTATGCGTCCGTGAGGGACTTGGACCCCATGGAGAGAGCTGCCTTCCAGCTTGCCACCGCCATCCAGGTATATCCCGCGCTTTTGACCTGACGTTCGACTCCGTTTCGATCTCCATCTGACCTTGCTTTCTTCTTTTACAGAATCTGTTCGTCGCTAGGGCGAATTTCGCCGTTTACGAGGATAGCCTTCGTTCTATGGCGCCTACCATTGCTCGCCTTATTGACGATTGTATGCCTGGTAACAATCCGGGGCAGATTCAGACGCTTACAAGGAGAGGGACAACGCCCGGCATACTGTGACCGAGCTTCAGGAAAAGCTGAAGGTTGCCAAGGCTAAGTACCGGGAGGCTGATAGGGCCCTTCGTCGCGAGAGAGATGATCACCGATCGGCGCTGCAGGCGAAGGAGGCGGAGGAGAAGAAACTAAAGGTACGCCGCTTTGTCGACTGTTATCTTTTCGTTCTTAGTGATATGTGCGCGTTTCAGTACCATGACGTTCGTTGTTTTATCTTCCAGATAAGGATTGTTGAGCTAGAGCACGAGAATGCTGGCTGTTACGCCAGCATGGCCTATGAGAAGTTCAAGGCTCGTGATTCTGCCTGCTTCATGATCAGCAAATACAAAGGCTTCTCCGACTTTGAGGGTATCACGTTCGATTCTGAAGAGGTCCCCGACGACTACCCTCCACCTGAGCCTGTCCCTCCTCTAGTGTTGCCGGATTTCGGTGCTTCCAGCCAAGCTCTTCCAGAGGCCGCTGCTGCAGATGACGATGACGATGCTGAGGATGAGCTGCCCATCGCTGAGAGACCTGCGGCTAAGGAGGCTGATCGTCAGTTTAGGGGGGCGCCAGTAAGAGGAGAAGAGAGAAGTGATGAGGCCCTTCCGTTCGTCAATTCCCGCCATTTCCTGTTTTTACACTGTTTGCTACTAAGACATTCGTGTGTATATTTTTATATATATATATTTGTGCGCCGTGTGTGGCGTTCGTCCTGAGGGACATGAGACAAACATCCTTGTAAAATATTTATTATTCGTTCGCTGCTGCTGTTTTTTTTTATGATTGTTAATAAATTCCTCGAGCCGTGACGCTCGTGGGGTTCTTCAGTTATTCTGTCATGTTTGGATATTATTCGTTTTTTGTCATGTTGGCGTGAGCGGATGATCGGTCTGCCAACCTAGGTGTTTAGTCGTTGGGTGAGTGGAGGTTGCGTGGACGTTTGGTCTCACTGGTAGACGAACAGGGGCGCCAATGTAGGCACCCAGCCGTTGAGTAAGCGGCGTCTGCGTGGACGCTCTGTCTCACTGGTAGACGAACGGGGGCGCCAATGTAGGCACTCAGCCGTTGAGTGAGCGGCTTCTGCGTGGACGCTCTGTCTCACTGGTAGACAAACGGGGGCGCCAATGTAGGCACTCAGTCGTTGAGTGAGCGGCGTCTGCGTGGACGCTCTGTCTCACTGATGGGCGAACGGGGAACGGGGGCGCCAATGTAGGCACCCAGCCGTTGAGTAAGCGGCGTTTACGTAGACGCTCTGTCTTACTGGTAGACGAACGGGGGCGCCAATGTAGGCACTCAGCCGTTGAGTGAGCGGCGTCTACGTGGACGCTCTGTCTCATTGGTAGACGAACGGGCGCGCCAATGTAGGCACCCAGCCGTTGAGTGAGCGACGTCTGCGTGGACGCTCTGTCTCACTGGTAGACGAATGGGGGCGCCAATGTAGGCACTCAGCCGTTGAGTGAGCGGCGTCTGCGTGGACGCTCTGTCTCACTGGTGGGCGAACGGGGGTGCCAGTCTAGGCACTCAGCCGTTGTTTGAAATATCTGTGTCGAACGTTCATTGCTCTGTTTATGTGTTGAAAATATCTTTTATTCATGATCATAATTATTCCGTTTACACTTTCGTACATTGTGCTCATTGGTAATACTTTTTCAAGTGAATTGCATTCCACGTTCGAGGTATTGGCCGACCTCCTAGGTCTTTTAACTTGTATGCTCCTCGTCCCAGTACTCGATCGACCTGGTACAGGCCTTCCCAATTAGGAGACAACTTTCTTCTCTGGTCTGCCGGTACAATGGCCTCACAATTGCGGAGTACAAGGTCGCTTGCCTGGAACTGTCTTTGACGAACTCGCTTGTTGTAGTGTCGACTGACTTGCATCGATCTGTTAGCCTGTCGAAGTTGTGCTGTTAGCCGGACTTCCTCGAGTAGGTCTAGGTTGGTCATCAACTTGTGTTCGTTGTGCTCTGGGGAGAAGTTTAGGTTCTGAAGGTATTCACCGTTGTTTCTGCTGGTATGACCGCTTCAGTGCCGAACGCCAGATTGTAAGGTGTTTCGCCTGTACCCGTGTGGCTAGTTGTTCGGATGCCCCATAGTATGCTAGGAAGAATCTCTGCCCATTTTCCCTTAGCGTCATCCAACTTCTTCTTTAAGGCTGATAGTATTTTCCCGTTTATAGCTTCCACCTGTCCGTTCGTCTGGGGGTGGATGACGGAGCTAGCGATCAATGACACTCGATTCTTCCTGCATAACCGTTGTATATGTTTAGCCTGGAGTTGTAGCCCGTTGTCCGACACTATGACGTGCGGCACGCCGAACCTGCACAGTATGTTTTGCCACAGGAACTTTTCCACGGCGAATCTGGTGATGCTAGCTAGGGGCTCAGCCTCTACCCACTTGGTGAAGTAATCACATGCGACGATCGCGAATTTCCTCTTACCCGGTGCCAATGGGAATGGTCCGATCAGGTATAAACCCCACATTGCGAACGGCCATGGAGCTGCTATGAAGTTCAGTTCTTCGGCGGGAACCCTAGGGATTTTGGCGAATTTTCGGCACCTGTCACATCTCCTGACCAGGTCCGCCGAATCATTTGTCATGGTGGGCCAGTAGTAGCCCTGCTTCAGCGACTTCTGGGCGATCGATCGGCTGCCCGTATGGTTTCCACAATTGCCCTGGTGAATGTCCTTTAGTACTTGCGCGGCCTCAGTTGGGGTGAGGCACCTCAAGAGTGGCATGCTGTAGGACTTCTTGTACAATACGTCGTCGATAAGGATGTACCTGGACGAGCGTCGTTGTCTAGCAGCCATGGTTTTGCGATTGGCTGGTGCGCTGGTGCCCCTCAGGTACTCTTCTATTTCATTTTTCCAGCATGGCTCGTCGCTGATTGCCAGGACCTGTGAGAGGCTTGATGATCGGGGTTTAGCCATATATTCCATGAACACAGTTCCTCTGGCGGCCACCGTGTTTGACGAGGCTAGCTTTGATAGAGCGTCTGCCCTGGTGTTCTGCACCCTGGGTATCTGCTGTGTGGACACCTTGACGAACTTGTGCCACAGATCCTGCACTATCCTCTGGTAAGACACCAAGTTCGGTTCCTTGCATTCAAATGACCCTAGCACTAAGTTGGCTATCAGCTGGGATGCCGTATGGGCCTTAAGTTCCTTCACTTGAAGACGATCGGCAAGTTCTAAACCTGCTATGAGTGCCTCGTATTCTGCAGCGTTTTTGGATAAAGGATAGCCGAACGTTAGGCAGTATTGGAATTCCTGTCCATCTGGGGATATCAACAGCACCCCCGTTCCGGCCCCGTTCTGCACAGCAGACCCATCCACGAAGAGTTCCCAACAACCCTCTGGGGAGTGTGGGAGTGATGTTTCTGGCACTGGTGGGTTCGGGGTGCTGGGCGTGCTGGCAGTGATCTCGTCTGGTCTTGTGGGTGGAAGATCAGGCGTCTCTGTTCTTTGTTCTGCAGGGAACGTGCATTTTGCAACGAAGTCTGCTAGGGCTTGAGCCTTTATCGCTCGTCGAGGTTGGAATTCGATCCCGAATTCGCTCAGCTCGACGTTCCACTTAAGTAACCTTCCTGACAGATCCACTTTCTGTAGGACGTCCTTGAGGGGCTGATCTGTTAGGACTGTTATTTTGTGGGAGTGGAAATATTGGCGGAGTCTCCTCGACGCTACTACCAGGGCGAAGGCCAACTTCTCCAGCTTCGAGTAATTGCTTTCTCCTCCTTGCAGTATCCTGCTGACGTAGTAAATGGGCATCTGTCCACCCTCCGTGTCCTTGACGAGAACGGCTGCAACCGTCTCGTTCGACGCTGCCAGGTACATGTATAGCGTCTCTCCCTCATTCGGCCTAGTCAGTAGGGGAGGGGAGCTGAGGTAAACCTTTAGCTGTTCGAAAGCTTCCTGATATTCGGGAGTCGAAGTGAATCTGGACCTGGTCCTGAGGAGTCTGAAGAACGGCAGGCATTTCTCGGCCGACTTGGAGACGAACCTGTTGAGTGCTGTCACTCGTCCGGTTAAGCTTTGTATCTCCTTGACAGATTCGGGTGGCTTCATATCCAGGATGGCTTTCACCTTTTCAGGGTTGGCTTCGATCCCTCTGCTGGAGACCATGAAGCCAAGGAATTTGCCTGCCTCTACGCCGAACGTACATTTGGCCGGGTTGAGCTTCATGTGGTATTTCCTTAGGTAGTTGAAGCATTCGGCTAGGTGTTCTAGGTGCTCTTCCATGGTAGAGCTTTTGACGAGCATGTCGTCGACGTATACCTACATTGACTTCCCGATTAGTTCCTTGAAGACCTTGTTGACCAACCTTTGGTACGTCGCCCCTGCGTTCTTCAGCCCAAAGGGCATGACATTGTAACAGTACAGCCCGTCCTCGGTGATGAAGGACGACTTCTCTGAATCCCTTGGGTCTATGGGAATCTGGTTATACCCGGAGAAGGCGTCCATGAAGCTGAGGAACTTGTTCCCGGACGACGCATCGACTAGACGATCGATGGAGGGCAGGGGGAAGCTGTCTTTTGGGCATGCTTTGTTGAGGTTGGTGAAGTCCACGCACATCCTCTACTTTCCGTTGGACTTCTTAACTATTACCACATTCAACACCCACTCCGGGTACTGAACCTCTCTGATGAAGTCGGCCTTGAGGAGCTTGTCCACTTCTTCCCTGACGGCAGCTGTTTTTTCCGACGAGAACATCGTCTTCTTCTGCTTGATCGGTCTGAAGGAGGGATCGACGTTCAGCTTATGGCTCATGACTTGTGGGTCGATCCTGAGCATCTCCGCCGGAGTCCAGGCGAAGATGTCTGCGTTGTCCTGTAAGAACTCCGTTATATCCAGCTGTTCGTCTAGCCCTAACATGGAACTGATTTGGGTCGTGCCATCAGGTATGTCAGTTCGTAGTACAACCTTGAGGGGCTTGTCGACGGGTTCTGGCTTTGCTGTTTTAACTTCGTCTCTGGTGTCCAAACTGTTTACGATGGGAGCCCCGTTCGAAGTCCCTGACGACTCTCCTTTCTCCCAGACGGTCTTGGGTGTGGTGAGGCAGGTTTTTTCTGTGGTCTCGGTCTCCCTTGGAGCGGTTAGTGCCAGCGTGCATACTTCCATGTCCGTCACATCAAACGTACGGTGCCGGCTGGAAGGCTGCCCTCCAGCCATGGCTTCTCGCAGTTGGTTCCTCGTTCTCTCCCTGGTAGGCAGCCTGAGAGACGTGATGTGACATCTTCTTGCTGTTGACAAATTTGAGCGCATGTAACCAACGCCCGACGGAGTAGGAAACTTCACAGTAAGGCAGTATACTGCGTCGACCATCTTCACTTTTTTCATCAGAGGCCTTCCTATCAGGCCGTTGTAGCTGGAAGGGAGGTCTACGACGACGAACGTATGCATGAAATTCAATACGTGTTCGCCATCTCCTATGCAGATCGACAGGTATGCAGTTCCCTTTGTTGGTATGGAGTTAGGTTGAAACCGTAGATGGGCTCTGACGGTTCCAAGTAATCGTCCGAGAGTCCATACTGCTTGTACGCGTCGTACATGATAATGTCGACCGCACTTCCGCTGTCGACGAGTATCCGATCTGTTGTGAAGTTGTTGATCATTGCCGTGACGACGATAGGGTCATTGCCATCATTAGTTTCCACGTCCTCGTTGTTGTCGAACGTTATGGTCCAGTTGGGCTTCACGTTCGTTTTAGCTGGTGGCTGCATGCCTAAGGACATCATTTCCCTCATGTGATTCTTCATCTTGTTGCCGGACGAGGCCCATTTCTTCGTCGCCCCGATGATCGTCAAAACATGTCCCCTTGGCTCTGGACGTTTCTGGGGGTCTTTTGGATACTCTATCCTATCATGCACTGTCTGAGCAGGACGTTCATCTCTGGCTTCCCTTCTGGGTGGTGGGGCATCGTTTCGTACGTAGCTCTTAAGGTACCCTTGACGAACGAGCCCCTCTAACATATCTCTCAAATGGGAGCACTCTTCGGTGCTATGCCCGTAGCTCTGGTGAAAGTCCCACCGCTTCCCTGATTGCTTTTGCCTCTGAGACGACTTTGAGGGATATGGCCATTTGACCTTGTCAGCTTCTCTGCTCTGTGAGACGGCATGTAGGATTCTCGTCCTGGTGTCCGTGAGAGGGGTGTAGTTGTTGTACTTAGGATGCCTCTGTCTATCGTCATAGGGCTTGGGGCCCCTCCTGTCTCTGCTTCTCTGAGGGGAATGTCTATTTCCTCTGGGTAGGCTCCTACGGTGGTTCGTCAAGGTTGGGGGATGGGATGTTCCAGCTTGAGAAGATTCGGGACGGTGGCCGTCCCTATAGGCCATACATATGTCTGTCTCGTCGTATACCTCTACTCTATCATAGCAGTCCTTTAATGTCTTCGGTGGTCTCTCGCCCAACGAGTATCGGAGTTCTCTGTGCATCAGGCCGTCCAAGAAGATCTCTATGGCATCCATGTTGTTCAGATCGTCTACCTGAATGTGAGCCTCGCTAAACCGCTTAACATAGGCCGAGAGGCGCTCCCCCGGCTGCTGTCTGAAGGTTCTAAGGAACCTGATCGTCTTGCCTTTCAAAACCCTGCTGCTGAAGCCGCCTTCAAATTGCACGGCTAACTGATCAAAGTTCGCGATACTGTCGTTCTCCAATCTGTAGAACCATCTCTGCACTGCCCCATCGAGTGTGATGGGGAACATTCGGCACATCATGGCGTCGGACGCCCGTTGAACCGACATCACCTCCCTAAAGTGATTCAAGTGCTGCTTGGGATCCCCTGTTCCATCGTATTTTTGCTTCGATGGTTTGACGGACGATGGGACCTCTACTTGTCTGATGACCAGTGAGAAGGGAGACGGCTCTTTTGGTATCGATTCTAAGGGCATGAGAACGTCACCCTTTTCTTTAGTCAGTTGTTTGACTAGGCCCCTCAGTCGTGCTAGTTCTTCGTCACGGGGGTCAGCCACTGTAACCTTCGATTTCTCTTTTTCTCTGCGGATGAGTCGGGATTAGAGCTGTTCAAGGGCCGGGCTACCCGCCCAAGCCCGTAAGCCCGCCCGATATTTTAAAGGGCTTGGAC
>AWUE01017595.1:0-19657 GCA_001974825.2 Corchorus olitorius | reverse complement strand
ATAATGCCTTTGGTAAATGCACATCCCATTTGCCTGGTGCGTTTTTGATCATTTTCTCAATGATGGACAAGATTACTTTGTTGGAGGCCTCGGCTTGACCATTTGCTTGCGCATAATATGGTGTAGACCTTGTAAATTTGAGGCCATACTCTTTTTCCATTTCAACAATTAACTTGCCATCAAAGTTGGTGCCTTGATCCGTTGTGAGTGTTTCTGGAATTCCAAAGCGGTGAATGATATTCTCCTCTATGAATTTCTTAACATCCACATGGGTGGTATTATTCATTGCCTTAGCTTCCACCCATTTGGTGAAATAGTCCGTGGCAACAATGATGAAGCACACTCCTCCCTTGGCCGGTGGGAAAATTTTTCCAATTAAGTCAATTGCCCAACCTCTAAACGGCCATGGTTTTATAACTGAGTGTAGCTCTTCGGATGGAAGCCTAAAAACAGGTCCATATTTTTGGCATTCTTCACATCCTTTAGCAAATTCGATGCAATCTTTCAGCACCGATGGCCAATAAAAGCCATGACGGCGTATAAGCCATCTCATTTTTCTTCCGGCTTGGTGCGCTCCGCACAAGCCTTGATGTACATCTTTCACCACCTTTCTGGCTTCTTCTTTATCCAAACATCTTAGATAAACACCATCTTCACCTCTTCGATATAGTTCATCGGCCAACAAAGTGTAGTGCACGACCAAAGTCCTTATTCTTCGCTCAACCCTTATGGATGGATTATTGAGGTATTGAATGAATGGTTCTCGCCAATCGGTGTGGTGATGATCTATGTTGCACACTTCGAACACATTCTCTCTACTGAGTGCCGATGGCGTGCTTCTTCTCTCGACGTGCACCACTTTCTTCCATATGTCATCTTGGAAGGTGATGCCAGATGCCAATTGTGCCGCAACATTTGCTCCCTCATTTTGGTGTCGAGGAACATGTTCAATGCTCACATCATCAAACTCGTCCATCAATTGAATAGCCATGGCATAATATAGCAACAAAGATGGACTTGTACATTTGTATTCTCCGGTGAGTTGGTTGATAACCAATAGTGAATCACCTTTTATATGTATGAATGAGGCTTTCATCTCTCGAAGCATCTCCAAGCCGATGATGAGTGCTTCATATTCCGCTTGATTGTTGGTGCAATCAAAATCTAGGTGAAAAGCCATCATGGTACATGTATCTTGAGGTGATGAAATAATAATCCCTACGCCTGCCGAATCTGTGGTGCTGGAACCATCGAATTCTAGTGTCCAAGGCGCCAATGCTATCTCCATGACTTCGGCTGAATCTTCAAGTTCCTCACCGAGATCAATGCAAGGATGGTCGGCCAAGAAATCTGCAATAGCTTGGCCTTTAACAACCTTTTGGGGGATGTATTTGAAACTAAACTCAAGAAAGTGCCAAGTCTACCGATTTTCCGAGTCGGCCTTTAAGCATGGGCCGAGTTAGCATGTACTTCACTATATCAGTTTTGGCAATAATACACACATTAAAATATAGCATATAATGGCGTAATTTTATTGCTGCAAAATAAAGTGATAGACAAAGTTTCTCAATCGGACTATATCTATTCTCAACATCGGTGAGAGTCCGACTTAGATAGTACACTAATTGTTCCTTTCCTTTTTCTATTTCTTGGGCCAACAAACATCCAATAGATGATGTTGTGGCCGAAATATACAAGTACAAAGGTTTGTCTTTCCTAGGAGGAACTAAGACAGGTGGCGATGCTAAGTAATTTTTGATCGCCTCAAATGCTTCTTGGTGCTCATCATTCCATTGGAACTCTTCTCCGTTTTTCAATCTCAACAGTGGTGAGAACACTTTGGTTTTACCAGCAGTGTTAGAGATGAATCTTCGTAAAAAGTTTATTTGCCCAAGGAATCGTTGAAGTTCCTTTTTGGTGGATGGCGCCTTAGCTTGCATAATAGCTTTTGCCTTGTTTTGGTCTATCTCAATGCCTCATTGTGAACCAAAAACCCAGGAATTGCCTGCACCAACGCCAAAAGCGCACTTTAAAGGGTTCATTTTCAAGCCATGTTGTCTCATTCTTTCGAATGATCTCTTAGATGATCGATGTGGTCTAAAGAATTATGGGATTTGACCACTACATCATCAATGTATACTTCCATAAACTTACCAATCATGTCATGGAAGATGGCATTCATCGCCCTTTGATAGGTTGCACCAGCATTTTTGAGTCCAAATGGCATCACTATCCACTCAAATGTGCCAATTGCGCCAGGACATCGAAAAGCGGTTTTAGTGAATATCATCTTCTGCTATGTAGATTTGATTGTAGCCACTATGTCCATCCATGAATGATAACATCCTATGTTGGGCGGCACCATCTACTAAAAGATCTGCAACAGGCATGGGATATTCATCTTTAGGGGTGGCTGAGTTCAAGTTGCGAAAATCAACACACACCCTAATTTTACCATTCTTCTTCACCACAGGCACAATGTTAGAAATCCATTCTACATACCTTGCAGTGCGGATAAAACCAGCTTTCAAAAGCCTCTCAACTTCCTCTTTAACTTTAAGAATGACATCATTTGCCATCCTTCTAGGAGGTTGTTGATAAGGGCGGTGTCCATCTATGATTGGGAGTCGGTGCTCAACCAATTCTCGACTTAAGCCAGGCATTTCATCATAGTCCCATGCGAAACAATCTTTGTACTCCTTCAAGAGTGCGATGAATCGTGGCTTGTCTTCTTCGGCCAAGAGTTCACTTATGTAAATTGGCCTATGCTTGCCGTCAGTGCCAAGATCAATTTCAAGTAAAGGATCTTGTACTTCGGCTTTGAGATCATCAAGTTTCATGGGTGCATGGTCAAGTTCCTCCATGGTGATCTCATCTTGATTTTTATTTTGATTTTGATAAGCCGCATTAGCTACTGGGGCGGCTAAGTCCTCTAGACATTGTAGTTTTTGTTCAAGTGAGTAGGCCGACAACTTCTTCAAAGTGCTGTTGGCCACTTCTACTTCTTCTTGGTGTGAATTCATGGAATCTCCTCAATGGTAGGAGAACCAGGAAACGGCCTATAAGGAATTATAGCACTTGGCCGCACAAGATTTTCCATAGCCTCTTTCAAGGCATCTTTTTTTAATCTCTTGTGTAGAAAAGATTGCTATTGGTCGGCCATACTTGTCTTGGCCCATAAATCTGACTGGTCCGGTGCTACCATCATAAAATCTCACATCAACTGCATGAGACTCAACTTTGAAAGGTTTGGTATCTACCTTTACCACTTCAACCTCTTCACCATTCCAAAACATAAGCATTTGGTGCATGGATGATGGTACATACCAATTGGAATGAATCCAATCTCTTCCAAGCAAAGCATTGTAAGTTGAAGTTGAATCAACCACAAAGAATGCGGAGAGGGATGTCCTTGAACCAATGGTGAGTTGTGTGGGTAAGATTCCCATAGTTTCTTTGATAGCACCAGAAAAATCACTAACCGTGACATTAGACTTGATTAAGTCATCAGCGCATTTGCCAAGCTTCTTCAATGAGGAATGTGGCAAAAGATTTATTGTAGCACCATTATCAACTAGAACTCTATTCATAGGAATGCCATCAATATGTGCTTTGATATACCAAGGTTTGATATGAAAAGTGGCTTGCTCATCTGGCTTGGTGAACACTATGGCTTTGGTGCCATCAATGTTGCCCCCCGAGTGTGCAATTTCTTCCTTTTGAGGTAGTTGAATGGTGCCATCATCATTCCCAAGTGGGAGTGGTTCATTAAGATCCACTTTTTCTTGTGTCTTAGCTGCAAAGGTGCAGGGTAGAATGAGTACCTTGCAAAGAAGATCTACGGTGAATTGACCAAAGACAATGGAAGTTGCAGATTTTTCATTGAATTTTTCTGCTTGCATGGTGTCACTTTCTTTCATAGTGTCATCTTCACCATTGAGGTTGGCATTTTTGGCCAAATTAGCCTCAAGGATGATCTTCTGGAATGGAAAAATTCTCACCATCTTCCAGAATATCCCCAAATGAACTTAGGTTCACCGAGAGATTATCAAGGTCATCTGCCCATTTGCGAGTAATAAGTGTAAGAATGTGAGCGGCATCTTTGTCAATCTTGCTTCGTTCATCGGAAAGGTGATTTGCTTCTTCGAGATGTTCAGCCTCTTTCTTCTTGAAATTGACATGTCTTTCTTTCAAGTATGCTGTTTCAAGCAAAATTTCAGCTTTCCAATATTCTATGCCCTTCTTGACTATGTCATCAACGGTCATAGTGGTTTTGACTTTGAATGATGCCCAAGACTCAATTTCTAGCTCCAAATTCTCCAAGGAGCTTCGTGCAAAGTAATCAGATAGTCTTTTCTCCAAGTCACTTTCTGGTGCACGATCATTGTCTTCATCATTGTTGGTGCCATCGTCAGTTGCACCACCAATGTTGGGCATGGCGTTGTCTTCTGGCTCTTGCACTATTTGAGCGGCAAGTTTTCGATAGAAGAGAATAGTTTCTATGTCAATTTTTGCCTTCTCGAGCCAAATAGTTGATGTCAGGAGTGTCATGGCCAAGAGCTATTTCAGTCAAAGCACTGGCTCTAGCATCAAGTTCAGCTTCCTTCCAATCAAGTAGAAGTGCTTTTTCATTGAGCTTTGCACTTCTAATCAAAGCCTTGGCTTTCCATGGTTTGTAACCATTGGATACCAATTCTTCAATTGTTGTTGTTGAAGTGATGAAGTGTGGCATCTCTTGCTTAGTGATATTCTCATCAGTGCCACTTTCATATACTTCCATAGGAGCTTGTTCAGTTTCCATCTCCTTTCTTTCTTTAGCTCTCCTCCGAAGCTCACGGCGCCTCCAAGTCTTTCGATTTCTCCGAATGGGCTGGCTGGGGAACTTGGGATGTTGCACCCTTTGCCAAGTGCCATTTTTAGCTTTTGGAGTCGGCCTCACCATCCTTGGCCGAATGTTTTGAGTTGCATGTTTTTCTCTGAGTGCAACTTCTTTTGCAACAGCTAAGGTGCGGTACTCAACTTTCTTTTGATTTAACCAAGGCCTTATCTCATGCCTTGATCTTTTTGCACCATGTCTGGTTGAATTTTTAGCCTCTGGATCAAGCTTCAAGGATTTCTTTGCCACTGATGGCACCTCATTGGAAGATGATGGTACCATTGCTGAAGTGGATGGCTTTTCATGCCATTTTTTGTTCTCTTGGTACGGGAGTATCTCACACGAGCATCTTCTCTTGGTTTAGAGAGTCTTTGTGCTTTTCTTTTTGTTGGTGCGACTTCTTCAACTTGTTGAGGAGAAGTAGTTTGATGGAACTTCCTTCGAGGTGCACTCTTTGATTGTGGACTTCTATGACACACCAAATGTTCCATTGGATGAATGGGTGGAGGATACTCAACTTTTGTTCTCGGATTTTTGAGCCTCAATGCAATTGAATGTGGTGACAATGGCTTGGTGCGCTGAAAACCCAAAGGCTTTGGCTTAGGATCAACATAGCCATACCTTTTCACTTTGGTGGTGAGGTAACCAGCTCCATTTTGGGCTTTGGTGCGTCGGCATTGGCATGCTCCATCACCGAATCTGTCACCTTTGTTGTTGTATTTTCACCATCTTTTTCAACAGCTACACCTTTGGCCTTTTCTTCTTTTGTCAAGCGGCCATTTTCAGGGAGGTTGATTGACACCACATGGATCGGTGCGGGAAAAGGATCCTTGTCAACCTGCATCTCCTTTTTAGGTGCTTCAGGAAATTTGAGGTAACCTTTTTCAATTTTCTCTTGCACCACCTTTCTGAAGACGGTGCAAGCATTGGTGGAATGTGTCCACGAATCATGATATTTGCAATAATCTTTGTCTTTGATTTCATCATGTGGAGGTATGACATGACCTGGAGGAAGTTTGATCATTCCTGACTCATGCAAGAAATCAAAAATATCGTTAGACTTTGAAACATCAAATGAGTAAGTGCGGCTCCCGTCATATGGCTTCTTTTCGGCTTGTTGCTGATACATCTTGGCGAATCTTTGCTGAGTTTGAGGATGTGTAACTCCAGCTTTCACCAAGGATGGGCATTCAATAGGGCGATCTACTTTCACCACCTCTGCTACACTTAGTTCATAATTTGGCTCCTGGTAGTAGGTGCCATAAGATGAACTTCTCCTTTCTGCCTCCTCTCGGAGTAGAGTTTCATATCTAGCAACTTTGGTTGACATTTCATAAAAGTCTCTGAAATCAACTCCCTCAAACTTCTTTCGAAGTTCAAGATCTAAGCCATTATGTGCGAGGTGCACGAATTCCGCCTCTGAAAGTGGGGTGCGGCATCTGTTTCTCAACTTCTTGAATCTAGCAAGATAGTCCTCCGCTGATTCTCCTTTTCTTTGATATAAGCGAGAAAGATCACCCACTGAAATTTCAGGTTCAGTTCTGTAGAACTGAGTGTGGAAAACTCTCTCCATTTCCTCCCACGTTCTAACGGAGTTAGGTGGGAGATTGATGTACCAGGTGAATGCAGACCCAGTAATAGAGTGAGGGAAAAGTCGTAACTTGTGGAAACCAGAACTTGCTTCTCTGCACTGGATGGTGAAGTGAGCAATATGCTCCAAAATGGAGTGCTCACCAGAGATGCCCGAAAAGCAGGGATTGAACTCAGGGATTTTATATCCTCTTGGAAAAGGATGTAGCCGATCATACTCCTCTGGATATGGAGCTTGGAAAGTAGGACGGCTCATTCTCCTGAATCCAGGGCCAACAATGTCTTGTATCATCTCAGCAATCTGGTTTCTATTGAATTGTGGAGGAAAAACCTCCTGAAGTGGTGCGACAGGCACTTGAGGTGGAAGTGCAGCATGTGGTAGTACAACATTACGAAGTGCGGCTTGGCGATATGCAGCATTGCCATTGCTTGCACCGTTTCCATTATTGTTCACACCATTGTTGTTCGCACCATTGTTGTTTGCACCATTCACCCTAGCATGGGGTGGCACATAAGCAACATTTCTTGCCTCAACTTGATTCATTTCGCCAAGGTTGTCGGCAATCACTTCATCAAGAGGCATCATATGGTTGATTTGGCGTCCAGGAGCATTCTCCGCACCAAGATCATTTTGAACAGCACCATTTCTCATGGGTGGAAGATTTTGGTTATCCACACCGTTGTTGATGGCATTATTCCCACCATTCACTTGATTTGCATTGTTCACACCATGATGGAGAGGTGGTGCAGGCAACTCTTCTTGTTGTCGCACCAGCACCATAGGTTGGTTTTACCCCCCAAGTGCGGCGTTCAATCTAGCAAAATTTTGGGCACTTTGTCGAGATTTGGCCTTTGTTTGGGTCAATTCTAGCGCCACTCTGTCCGCATTATTGTCCATTTTCTCGATGGCCTGCGTCAAAGCACGAATCGCGAGCCATAACTCAAGACTTGTTTGGTGCGGAGACAGCTGCACCAAGGGTGGGTCGGCCACACCATTCTTTCCACCAGATCCTTGGCCTTCAAGGAGGGCCAAGCCGTGGTTAGATGGGTCTTGTGGCTTCTTCCCATTTTCTTCCTTGTCCGACATCACTAGTGCAGCAAATAAACAAAGAAAACGAAAAAAGAAAGGGAAGAAGAGAGAATGAAAATAACGCATAAAGGAAAAGTAAAGAGAACAAGAAATAAAACCTTTTCAACAGCACCGAGATGAGATCTGAATCCTTGTGGTCCCACTGGGCGTGCCAAAAAGAGATGTTCGCGCCAAAAATCTCTTTGGAGTTCTTGGTGAAAGGGTACCGAGCGTGCCAATCAATTTTGTCAAAAAATTGATAAAAAGTGCGATGAAAATTAAAAGATCAATTTTGTCTTAAAAATTGAGAAAAAGATGCAAGTAAAAATAAAAGTTCAATTTTGTAGTAAAAATTGAGAAAAAGTGCAGTGAAAAGTAAAGGATTGCTTGGAGTGCAGCAAACATAAAATAAATCAAAACGAGTTGCGAGTCCTGAATCAAAGTCACACAAACGTGTTTAAATCATTGATTCCAGATTCAGAAAACATAAAAAGGATTGTTGTAAAAAGGATATTTTCTTGATTCATGAAAAAGAAAAATAACAAGGTTTTGTTATTTGATTGCAAAGGAAAAGTAAATACAAGAGATTTCTTGTAAGAACAAGATTGATAATAATAAAAATAAAATCAAGTGAAGAACTTGATGAACAATATTGAGAAATAAAGATGAAAGCTCTGAGGCTTGTTGGAAAAATGATAAAAGAAGCACTGGGCTTGATTGATTTGCACTGGGCAAGTGTTTTACTCTGAGGAGAGGTTTTTTGAGAGGTTGTTCGAGACTAATTTCGTGGAGGCTGCTGCTCTTTATATAGGGGTCGGCCTCCTAGGGTTAGATGCAATCCGACGGTCCAGATTAACTCCCTCTTGATTCTGCATTATCTTCTGAATTTAATTCTTGATGTAAATCCCTTTAATTAAGGAAAATTCCACCAAAACAGCCAAGAGAAAGTCCACCACGTTTTTGCCTCTTAATTGTGATAAATTACTGAATTTTGAATTAAATTGGCTCCAAAAGTCTCGGTGCAGCAAGCAGGGGTGGAAAACCAAGTGCGGAGGAGCCAAATGGTGCTGAAACGGATTCCAAATGCCACGAAACTTTAAACTTGATCAATTGGACATGGGATTAGGCTAAATATCATATCACCATGATCATATGACAAAATCATGAAAAATCGATTAAGGCAATGGCTTAAACCGAGCTATTTTAGCCATACTGTCCTTAATTGAATAAAGTGAAAAGTTATGAAAATGGACAAACATGGCTAAATTCCTCCAAATAGCATCAATATTACATGAAAACCAAGTTATTTTGCCAATTGGTGAAATCGCCATGCAAAAAATGTCTCGGGATTGAATTCTGTCCTTAATTGCACAAAATGCAAGTTTTCTTCTGGGCTCGGAATGAGCTGAAATTTGGACAGAGTGTTCTTCATAATATTTGGAACAACTTTAATAAAAGACATGTTGCCAAATTCATTCATCTTCAACCTCAATTTCGAAACCCTAATCCCATTGTCCTTAATTGAAAACTTGTAAAAAGTTTAACCCGGGAGGGCCCAAATCCGGTTTTAATGGCCTAGACCGGTCAAACCCAATTCTTGGAGTAAAATGGGGCGGTCTTGCTGTTTTAAATCATTTAATTCATTTAATTTCATAATTTCCATAATTTCCTTAATTTCCATAAGTAATTTGGGAGTAATTAAGGAAATTAAATCAATATTCAACTCTTTCCTTGTTGAATTTGGCCTAGGGTGGACTAAATCCAACCATCCATAGGACTTTAGAGGATTAAATCGTGGCCATCCATTTTGAGCAATTACATGATTACCCTGGGTGTAAATCATGGTATAAACAGATTCTCTCACAACAACCTAAAGCTATCTTAGCTTTCTCTCACAACAATACAACTCTTTCTATCTCACACACAAAAAATCTAAACAGAAACTGCTTATTTATACTAACACAAACTTGGACTCCAAGAATCCCTTTCCTACTAGGATTCTTGTCCACCAATCAAAAAACTCTAGAAAAATCCTAATCCAAATCTAATAAGGAATTGGGTCAAAAATCCTAACAATTTAAACATAATAATGTTGAGACCATGAAAAATTATTAATTTAGAGAGATTATTTTTTTGCTACATATGAACATAAAATAAAAACTACAATCGCAGCACCCCACTACCAGACCGATCTTCAACAAAAAGCAGCTGGAATTGCTCAAGGGGTCTTCACAAATCTAATAATAATTTAGAGAGATTATTAATCTATTGAATATTAATTTATGGAGGTTATACTTTCTATATATATATAAAGCAAAACACACGGGGAATCATTGAAGCCAAGCACCCAACTAAAGTCTTGACTTTCTTTTTTTCTGCTAAAATCATGATTTAATAATAGTAGTGAACGCCTGAAATCCAATAGGACTACTTTCTACTTTGTTCCCCAATTGCACTACTTGACCAAAATGTCAGCAAATGTTAGCTAAACGCGAACAAGTCCTATAATTATAGATTTTTATTATATGATATGATAGAGATATTTTATCGGGGAAATGACATCATTTATGAAGTGAGAAATATCAATTAAAAATTTGTAAGGGGATAAAAAAAAAAGAGATATTAAGTGTTAGATGCCTTCCTAACCAATCAATGATATATAGTCTAACACTATATTAATTTGGTAGGAGTGAAATGATGAGAACAAAATGGTGAGGAAAGAAAGTAAGACAAAATAATACAATTGTGCTTTATTTGATAGGGTGGATATTCAAATATTTTTTTTCTACATAAAAACGAAATAAAGCAAATTATAGTCTTAGAATCCCAGTTTCAAGCCTATTCTCCACTAACAAAGGAGACAATTGATATGGAGGTTCCTCGAACCATGTTATCCCCTCTGGCGTAGCATGAGATAAAGAAGCCATCATATTCACATGATGATTTCCTTTACGGCATATATGTCGAATCTCAAAGATCCAATCACCTTTCATCAATTCCAAGTAGTCACGAACTAGAGTAAAACATACATGTGTGAGCCAAATCAACCTGATTCTGCAAGAAAAGCACAACCAACGCAACATCCAATTCCACAATAAGCTTGTCAATCCGCAACTCCTTCGCTAACACAAGTCCATGTCTCACACCCCACAACTCTGCACATAAGCTACTGGTTCTCCCAATATTAATCATATAACCTTTGACCCAATTTTCATTAGAATCACGCAGTAAATCCCCTGCTGCAGCATGTCTATCTTCAAATCGAACGGAGCCGTCTGAATTCAGTATACACACCCCTGATGGAGGAGCCATCCATTTTATGAAGGCGTGGCGGGGTAAATCTTGGCCTTGCCATTACTTGAAAAGCTTCCATAGTGTCTTTCGCAAGTACAATAGCATACTGGAGGATCCCTTCAGCACTAGGAACCACATCATCGAACACAAGCCTATTCGGACTTTTCCATAAACTCCAAAGAACCGAGACAAAGATCATAGCCCACAAAACAACACCATGTCGACTATTAGGCGTAATCTTCCGAGCATTCACTTTTAACCAACTGTGAAAGTCATCCATTCATCCTGTATGAAACCCAAAACGATGATACACATAATCCCAAATACCTTGTACAAATGGACAAGACCTTAAAATATGTTCAATAGATTCCTCAGCCATATTACATAACATACAAGAATAGTCATTCGTTAAGCATTTCCTTTTTTGCACCACATTAGAATTTAACTTATCAAAAACTACCAGCCATAAGAAGAAACAAATCCTCTTCATAGTCTGCAATTTCCCAATCCAAGTACATTTACCAGCCAAAGCATCATCATTAAACAAATTCGCCAAATTACCATAAGCTGATTTCATAGAGTAGAAATGACCAGAAGTCGTACATGCCTAATTGCATCTATCGCTTGCAGAAGAACTTAGAAACAACGAAATCGCTCTAATTTCCTCAATCCTTGATGATGGCAGTAAGGATTGTAACTCACCCAAACACCATTGACCATCAGTATCTATTATCGATGCAACCCTGGCATCTATCAAAAGAAGCATCATTATTCGTAACATTCTGAATCAGAGGCCGGTCCCCCCACCCACCAATCAACCCAGAGATTGACCGATTCACCATCTCCAATGTTCCATTTAGTACCATTACCAACACACTCTATAGAACGCCTAATAGCCCACCATGTATAAGATTGACGACCCCGGGCTTCTCCATCAACAAAACCCAACCCTCTCAAATATTTCTGTTTGAAGACTTTTGTGCACAACGGTTGATGTCTCCTACGCAACTTCCACCCTTTCTTAGCTAATAAAGCCTCATTCATAAGACGGGGTTTCCGTAAACGAAGTCAACCATTCCCGTTAGGTCTACATACACGCTCCCATCTTACTAAATGATTATCCTCACCTGCCCAAAGAAAATTTCGGCTTATACAATCTAATGACTCAGCTGTAGATGCTAGAAGTAAAACATCTCATCTTTTCTTTGCGGATGTATTGCGCCAAAAATCTCTTTGCGTAGAGTTTTTGCGAAAAACTTGCTAGCAGCGCGGGGCGTGCCAGTCATTTTGCTGAAAATGACAAAGAGGTTGTAAAAACATTTTGGGTGGTGCGCGTAGCACAAAAGTAAATCAGAGCGAGTGAATTGCGGGAACTGGATCAAAGTCACATCAGAGCATTTAAATCATCGATCCCAAATTGACTCTCAAAGATGAACATTTGAAAAGATTTCTTGCTTTAAAATAAAAGGGAATAACAAGCTGGTTGTTATTCATATTTGAAAAAGATAAAGATAAATGTTTAACGTCATGAGACAAGATTGAAAGAGAAAAGAAAAACTCGCGGAGAGTTGTTTTAACGTCGTCAGACGAGATTAAAAGATAAACATAATGAAGAACGAGCATGGCTCGTCTTAAAAAAAAAAAGATAGATTTTGCAGGGTTGCTGCAGAAAATGGCGCAGGGCCAGAGAGAAAATAAGCGCGGCGCTTAGTTTTTTGCGCGGAGCAAATTTGAGGCTATAGAAATCTGTTGAAAACTGAAGGGGGGAAGGCTCTTTATATAGGGGCGGCCTAGGCTATGCTACCAAGGCCGACGGTCCCAATACTGCTTGCTGACTAAGTATTTGCTTCAATCTGACCTGACTTGCTTTAATTGTCTTCCCTTTTTTACGATTCAGAGAATCTTTGAAAGACTCCAATATGACTTTCAATGTTGATCACCACAAATGACCACCTCCAAGGCCGGCTATCATACTCCCAATATGACCTTGGCGTAATCTTCCTCCTATCTGATGCAATCCATTCTGATTCGGGTCCCGATTGTGCTGCTTTGTATCTTGATTTGCTGTCAAAATAGCAAAAATGACCCTCATTTTGACCATAACCACCTAGGCCACGAAATTGATCATAACTTGATCATTCTTGGCCCTCAATTCTATCAAAACAAAGATCGGATTCAAATTTGACTAAAACGAGGTAGAAAGCCTTGTGTCCTTAATTGAAAGAAATGCAAAAGTTACAAACGAAGTCAGATTGAGTCCAAATTTCACTAGTAGGATTCGGCTATCATATTAAGACCGTAGAAAAAATCTTGGTCCAAATTGAGCTCTCTGTCATTGTGAAATTGGTTTCACACCCCAAACTGTCCTTAATTGAAAAACGTGCATAAGTTTTTCGTCTTAATTCGGAATGAGGTGAAATTTTGCCAGAATAATCTATGAAAGTCAAGGATCACAATGGTAAAACACTTGTTGAAATCGCACCTCTCTAGCCCATTCAATTTTATCAATTTCGGCTTTTGTCCTTAATTGAACAAAATACAAAGTTGTATTTAATTCAATTGAGATCAAATTTGGGCATGGGCGGCTTGGGCTAGGCCATATTGCGCCACATATCATGCCATATGTCCAATTTTGACATGGCATTTTGTATTTCATAAAATTAGGATGGTCGTCATATAAGAATTAAGTCTCCGTCAGAATTGAAAATCATACAAGATGACTTTAATTCTTTTCTGACCATCATTTATTGAAATAATTATTGCTAATTTTCAATAATTATTGCTAATTTTCGGCCTAATTATAGGAAATTAGGAAAATAAAATTACTTTCCTAATTGAATTAAGATTATGGTGGCACCAAATCTGACCTAGCTTAAGATTTTAGATCAAATCTGTGCCACACATCTTATTCTAACATTACCAAGAACATATTTACCCTCAAGTGTAAATTGAGCTATCAACAGGATGATTTGCTATTGTTTGCTAAGGCTTCGGAGAATCAGGTTAAGATGGAAATGGGCATCTTAGGTGAGTTTGGGAAAGCTTTGGTTCTCCGCTTGAATCTGCAGAAATCAAAGTTATGGGTTTCTCCGAATATTCATGTCTATTAGTGGGATTCCCATAGCTTCTGATTTTGGTATGTATTTGGGTGCTCTGGTTCTTCATCAGAGGGTTAATCGTGACACTTACAGTCATCTGGTGGATAAATTGCTCCGTAAGCTAGCAAGTTGGAAAGGATATTCAAATATTAACGAAAGAAATAGGAGTGAATGCGAATAAAATTAACAAGTTTATTTTCGTAGAATCATTACTCCGGATTTAAAGGAAAGTGCATTTTTCTTAAACTTTTAACTTAAATTAAATTAAATTCATTATATATTTTTAAATAATTCAACCCTTATATATTTCTTCACTCTAATTTCTTTCCTTGCCTATCTCATTTCCTTAGCATTTCCATCCTTCCAACCAAATATAGGCTAAAGTTAAAGTTGTTTGTTCAGGCATTACAATCAAATATCTCTATATTCTCTATATGATCAAACAATCCAATGAGAAATTACAAATAAAAATTAAGTCTACTATCTCAATTAATAAAGGTGAAAAACTAACCAAGCCCACATAAGGCACAAAAGCCACATAAAGTGGGACAAAATCCAAATGTGGTTTACATGTAATAGGACTTGAACTTAGGACATAATGGTACAAATACAGACGTACGGTACACCTACCAGTTGGTCTAACAACTCAGTTGTACTTGCCATTTAAATTAGCAACTCATTTTCTTTTATGCTATTATAGTGTTGAACTCTCAATTTTAGAATCCATGTTCAAATATGCTAACCTTGAGTACACACCAAAAAAATGACAATTGGGAACATTAATATTTCCATAT
Organism: Corchorus olitorius; assembly: GCA_001974825.2. NCBI lineage: Eukaryota > Viridiplantae > Streptophyta > Magnoliopsida > Malvales > Malvaceae > Corchorus > Corchorus olitorius. The sequence goes on along the minus strand of AWUE01017595.1, from coordinate 4,936 downwards.
GAATTTGGCTAGTCTGACCAAAAGAAAAATGAAATTTGATGGTAAATAGATTATTTTTTTAAAAAAAAAAATTATGGGCTTATGTACTTAAGTATTTTGGTCATATACTATTTGCTCGATGCTCCCTGAACTTTCAAATTAGTTTGATAATGTTTGGAATTATAAAGAAGGGTAATTATTTGATACATCGGCGGTGTAAATTTTGGACTCCATAAGCTGGTTGTGGAATTGACACATGTTCATTTTTCTGAATTAATAAAATTTTAAATATTTCAATCTAATCCCTAAAGGGCACATGTCACCCTTCAAGACACGCTTGTGTAATCTGCTAAACTCCACTGACGGTGTATTATATATAAACCCTATAAAGAATTATCCGATTATAATGAGATCTCTTGAAAATGATGTCCGATTATAATGAGATCTCTAGGACATTAAATCCAATAGTTTATTTGTAGTGATTAAGTTTAAATTATTAGGTGGGACTGACCCATGTCAATTATGCAACCAACCACTAATATGATGATAACTCATTAATTTTCTAAAACCATGTATCAATGATATCTTCTATTTTGAGACTTACCATTTGCGCATTGTTTATTTTAAAAGGTCTAAATCTTGGGCTAAAATTGTGCCTAAATGTTAGGAGTTAACTTGACGTGGCATAATTTTAGTGGTTTCTCTCATAATTGATATGGTGGGATGATCCCATCTAATAATTTCTCGTGATGAAGGGATTTGTTTTTTTGAAAGAAATATATGTAATTTTCATAATATAAATGAAATTACAAAATAGGTACTAGAAATTACAATAGCTTGAAAAAAGTATATTCATCCCTTGCATTTAGATCTTGATCTCTCACGACCAAAGATGATTTGGAGTCTCAAACCTTCTTCATAAGTTTCTAGCACGTGCGACACCTCTTCGCTTTTGTTTCTGTGTAATTCAATCAACAGAAAACTTTCAAAAGCGACACAAAGGTGCGTGATTTGAGAACCCCCTTGATTAACCCGTAGATCATAAAGTAAAATCATATCATATCAAAACAAAGATGAACTGTTTTCAATCTATGTAAACTCGAAGACACACTGTCTGTGAGTAACAAACTAAACAAAACTGACTCAAAAACTCAAATAACTCAACAGCTCTATAGATTTGGGGAGATTATTCTGAACAAAGGAAACATTTAAAAAAACGAGATATGAAAACAAGCTCCTCCTCCCCTTGAATGATCAAAGAGGATGAGGAGTACTCAAAAACTTGGAAGAAAATAAATAAACTCGTGATGGGGGGATTTAATTATATTAGTACTAGATATTATCCTCGTGCATTCGCGTCGGATTTTCGATTTATGATTGGAATTGAGTAATTTCAAATTTAATTACTCCAAATTTTATCTTATATAATAGCAATTAAGTTAAATGGAAGAAAACATTGTTAGAATTCTAATGTCTATCAAATAAGTATCTAATACTGGAAAAAATAAATAGAGTTTTACTTTGATTATTATAATTCAATGTTTTAAATATTATTTGTAACTATTATTTGGAATTTCAAATATATAATAATATATATTGATTTTCTCACAATCAATCAACTTTAGACAAATGTCAGCATTGGAAGAGTCAAATACTGAGCATACAATAGTTTGGGGATAACTTTAAGATAATAATAATATAAGGTATAGATTAGGAAGTGAAGGAACCACCCAAATTGTGCAACAAGGATACCTAATTAGTAAATAAACTCATCCTCACTAAATCATAACTTTTAACTCATATTAGATGAATAATTAACTTGACAATAAAAAAAGAAAATTTAAAAGAAAACGAAGAAAGGAAGAGAAAATTACAAGGAAGAAAGCAAAGAATTAAGGGTTGGAGAAACAAGGATAATTAAACATATTAATATTGAAATTTATCGTGATAACGTACGAGTAACTAATTTTAGTTTATGCCAAAAAAAAACTAATTTCATTTAGCCCAAAAAAGAAAAAGAAAAAAATACCAACCCAAATCTAACAATAATAAATCTGTTATGAAATAACTAAAGAACAATAAGAACAAAGTAAGAACAGATGGAGAGAAAGAGAGAATTCTTATTACTTAGAGAATTGAGAATGTAGAATGGGATGTTTACAAATGAACTGAGGTAGCCTATTTATAGCTGAACCTCATAGCTGGAGATAACTCATAGATACAAGATAAATCAACATAATTAAATAATATCACTAATTATCTCCTGGATAAATGTTGCTGATAATCTTCTCTTTTATCTCTGATAATTCTCTCCATTTATCACTTGATAATATCTTGCCAGATAAATGATGTGAAAGTCCATTTATCCATAACACTCCCCCTTGGACTGAACATCATTGTGATGGCCATCTTAGACGTATTATGGTTGCCTCGTTAAAAACCTTAAGCTGGAAAACCCAATGGGACAAAACCAGTCATAAGGAAAAAAGAGTGCAGCATATCAAGTCCATTTGTCTTCTGAACAAATATTACATGTGCTCTTCATTGCCTCATTAAAAACCTTATGTCGGAAAACCCAGTGGGACAAAACCGAACAAAAGGGAAAAAGAGTGCTAGAGCAATTTAAGTCCATGTAAATGTCTTCAGGACAATTACATCTAAATGTGCTATTGTTGCCTCATTAAAACCTTAGTCGGAAAACCCTGTGGGACAAAACCAATCATAAAGGGAAAAAGAGTGCAACGCACTTTAAACTCATAATCGCCTCCCCCTGAATTAAAACAAACAACCGCTTCCGGGGTATCTAAATATTTCCACTTCTGGGGAATTCAATCTTGCATCTTACTAACTCGCCATATACCAATGCCATAAATGATTTCTCAAATGTTGATGTTGGCAACAATTTTGGTAAATAGATGTACAAGATTGTTAATGGAGCGAATCTATATAACATCAACTTGTCGACTTTCTTGGAGTTCATGAGCGTAGAAAAATTTTGGCGAGATGTGCTTGGTCCTATCACCTTTAATATATCCTCCCCTAACTTGTGCAACACAAGCAGCATTATCTTCATAGATAATAGTGGGAGAGTCTTCAACCGGTTTCATTCCACATGTGTTTTGGATATGGGCTATAATGGATCTTAACCAAACACACTCTCTTCCAGCCTCATAGAGGGAAATAATTTCAGAGTGGTTGGAAGAAGTAGCTACTAGCGTTTGCTTAGTAGAACGCCAAGAAATGGCTGTGCCATTATAGCAAAACAAGTAACCGGTTTGGGAGCGAGCCTTATGCGGATTGGATTGATATCCAGCATCAGCATATCCTACTAAACCAGAGTTAGTAGCTTTCTTGGAATAATATAACCCCAAATCTATGGTTCCGCGGAGATAACGAAAAATATGTTTAATTCCATTCCAATGTCTCCGTGTTGGCTCAGAACTAAAACGTGCCAACAAATTTACCGCAAAAGTGATATCCGGTCTCGTGCACTGTGCCAAGTACATAAGTCCCCCGATAGCATTGAGGTATGGTACTTCAGGACCAAGTATATCCTCATCATGTTGTTTAGGACGAAACTGGTCCTTTTGGGGATCAAGAGACCTTACAACCATAGGGGTGCTCAAAGGATGTAGCCTTGTCCATGTTAAAGCGTTTAAGCAACTTTTCAGTATACGCTGACTGATGGACAAGTATACCATGTTCTTTGTGCTCAAGCTCTAGACCAAGGCATAATTTGGTTTTACCCAAATCCTTAACCTCAAACTCCTTTTTCAAATATTCAGCAGCTTTTGATAACTCTTCAGGAGTTCCAATTATGTTCATATCGTCGACATAAACTGCTATTATAGCAAATCCGGTTTCAGATTTCTTAATGAACACGCATGGGCAAATGGGATCATTCATGTACCCTTCCTTAGTTAGGTATTCGCTTAAGCGTTGATACCACATGCGGCCGGATTGCTTTAACCCATATAAAGATCTTTGCAACTTTATTGAGAGTAAGTTGCGGGGAGTGTATGCTTCAGGCATTTTGAATCCCTCAGGAATTTTCATATAGATATCGGAATCTAATGAACCGTATAAGTATGCCGTCACTACGTCCATAAGACGCATTTCTAATTTATCTTTAACTACCCAACTTATGAGAAAACGAAAAGTAATTGTATCCATCACAGGTGAATACGTTTCATCATAATCTATCCCAGGTCTCTGAGAGAATCCTTGGGCTACGAGCCGGGCTTTATACCTCACGACTTCGTTTTTCTCATTTCGTTTTCGGACAAAGACCCATTTGAATCCAACGGGCTTTACATTGTTAGGGGTTTTAGTAATGGGTCCAAAAACTTCACGTTTGGCAAGGGAAGTCAATTCAGCCTGGATTGCTTCATCCCATTTAGGCCAATCTTGCCTTTGACGACATTCGGTAATTGACCAAGGTTCATAATCATCATTCATAATTTCATGAGCAACTGAGAGAGCAAATGCTTCATTGATGATTATCTCATTCCGATCCCATATTTCATTACAATAGTTCATGGGTATTTCTGTATTCCTGAGATCATTGATCTTTTCATGGGTTTGTGCCTCTTCAGGGGCAATATGCTCTCTTTCAACAGGATTTTGAGCCACTTCATGGGCAATTTCTTTTCCTCGAGAAAGATCATTAAGCTCATCTGGAGCTGATTCAGGATTTCTCCCCCTTCTTTTTCGAGGAACAGTGTCCTTTGATCCCATTGGTCTACCACGCTTGAGGCGTGGGCCACTTTGATCCATTTCAGGTTCTATAGGAACATCTATCCTAGCTGGAACATTTGCAGCTGGAATATGAGACTTTGTAACTCTAGCAGTCTCATTAAATGCATCAGGCATTTTGTTTGCAATTTCTTGTAAATGGATCAAGCGTCGCACCTCATTTTCACATTCAGGTGTTCTTGGGTCTAGATGAGACAAATTT